>JAOEHT020321608.1:0-10068 GCA_025448195.2 Parazoanthus atlanticus | reverse complement strand
AGATAACAGGTTGGTTTGGGTTAGAGGGTTGGTTAAAGATAGCAGGTTGGTTTGGGTTAGAGGGTTGGTTAAAGATAGCAGGATGGTTTGGGTTAGAGGGTTGGTTAAAGATAACAGGTTGTTTTGGCTTAGAGGGTTGGTTAAAGATAGCAGGTTGGTTTGGGTTAGAGGGTTGGTTAAAGATAACAGGTTGTTTTGGGTTAGAGGGTTGGTTACTGTTAACTGGTTGGTTTGGGTTAGAAGGTTGCTTCTTCTTGAGCATGACAACAGCACAGAAGTTTGAATAGATGAGTTCTACAATACATAAAGGTTTTGATTCGCATTTACTGCATGTGCTCTCAACCCGGGGGGTGGGGAAACTCTGATTTAAAAAGAGCGGGGATGCTTGTTGGAAAACTTCAAAGCACTGAAAGGTACATGTATCAATCTGGGGGTGGCTTAACTTGAGCATTACTCCTAAGTACCAATGTTGTGTTTCATCTAATCTTAAAAGCAAATTCGCATTTATGAGCATTACACATGTAACAGTTATTACTCGACCAAATAAAAATTTAATTGCTGTCATGATATTAAATTAAAGCTACACATAGTTCTGATACCACTCAGTTGCCAGTGATACCCCTAAGAGGTACCGTGTTCTGTCTTTGAACACCCTAAGTGGTACCAAAACCTGGGGTTTAGCCTCACCCGCCTCGCCCCCCCACCGAATAACCTATCTCCTCCCAACACGCTTTTTTATAGGAACAACTTTGTCCATAAGAATAATGAGGCTTATGATTGTCCAAGAAGAAAGACCAAATTTTAAAGAACAATTTTAGACCGAGGTTTAGCCACGTAAGGTTAGATTCGATCTGTATGCTTTCAAATATGACTTTGTACTATATATAACACAATCTTTTCTAATGCTAAATACATACACTTTTTTTTATTAAGAACAAACTTAATAAGAACAGTGATCCTCAAATCGCCTGAAAAATAAGAACAAATTAAGAACAATCTGAGGCTGAAATGAAAACGTTAAGAAAAAGAATAAATTTAATAAAAATGGTGAAACGCAGCAAGCAATCACACTCAGCATCACACAGTAAATAAATGTTGTTACTGCTCATCCAACTGTAACAAATACTGTGTTGTACAACATACATGTATTGTCTGCATCAAATCACACTGAAGAAAAACAGAGCATACAAAAGCACCTAAAGGCGTTATAGTTGATTTTCAGCCATTAAAAAAATGTATGGCAGTTAAGAACAAAATAAGAACATTTTGAGCCTCAAATTGCTGAAAAAAACAAGAACATTGAGTCTGAGCAAAATTTTACTGGTTCTTAATAAAAAAAAAGTGTATACACCTCGTTTTTTACAAGAACCCTTTTTATACGAACGCTGAAGCTCAAAAATCCCAAAATTTAAGAACATCCTTAACACATTTCAGGCCGAGACAAAGAAAAGAATGGCACGGAGAACCGCTACTAAATGTCGTGAGAGAGCAGTGTAGTTTGGTAAACAGGCGAAACCAATGCATTGATTTGGGTACATATATGAACTGAGTCAGTTTTTGGAACAGCCTTCGAATGTATTTCTACAGACACAATTTAGAAAAATATCAAGAACACTAACTTGAGGAGGAGATCCTAAAAACGTTAAGAACGTAATTGTTACTTAGTTCTTTAATTAGAGTTACCCACAGCTTAATGTAAGCAAGTGTGAACTTTTTGAATTCTGTGCTTATAAAGAAAGTTATTATTATTATTATTATTATTCAAATTATTATTATTGTTACCGGCTGTTCAGAGCGTACGTGATTGTTGAGATGGCTCTTTCCTTCGGCTATGACTTAAATGCCATTACTTTAATTAGGTCTTGGATCACTTGTGGAATTATTCCGTAGTTCTATAGACCTTTAATCCTTATCTGGAATTCTAATTCAATCTAAAACTGAAAAGGTTAGCCCTTTTTAAGTGACAGAAATAGAAAGAGTAAGTCGAAGTTAGTATGGAAAGCAGCGAGAATTTGGAGGACATATCTCAAGAACTGTGACATTGGTGAACTTTTTAAAAGTAGACATTCTAAGAGAGAATGTATGGTGAATTTAGCGTGGACGTCCAAGTGAAACTCGCCATACATTCTCGCAGTTTTTGAGACAAGTTCCCACTTTTTTGTTGCTTACCAACTCCATTTCTGGCATTTAGAAAGGGCTAAACTGAGGTGATGTTACACGGTACGATTTTTAACACAACGTTGGTGCGCGAAAAATCGATGTAGTGTAACAGGGTACAGCCAACTCGAACATTCTGACAACAATGTGAGTTCAAAACTTGCAACGCGTTGCCGCAACAAAATAGTGCTAAAAATCGTAACATGTTACACGATCTCAATTTTTAATGCAACAATGTTGCGCGAAAAACCGTCTTCCCGTGTAACATCACCTTAATTTCAAGTTTTCGAATGACACCAGTATAAATCATGATAAAGGTTTATTGACCCTAGAAATATGAACAACATTAAGAACACTTCAGACTGATCATGAGGCCGCCCCAAATTTAAGAGCGGTGAGCACCAGCCAAAATATCTTATTCTTATATTTAAGAGACGTGAAGCACCTCCGTGTTTTTCTGCTCTCTGATTAGGTAATTAAGCAAGGACAAAACACCATATATCAAAACCTAACCATCCGAAACCAAGGAGTTGCATTGTGAGTGTTCACGATGAGAGTATAATGAGGTGCTTAACCACCCCGGCACCCTCCAGCTGTACGGAAACCCCAGTCAATAGATTAGAACTTTAAAAAGAGACAAACTATTTGTGAGCGCTCACGAAAGGTTCAATTAGAAAAATAAATGGAGTTCAACGATAAACCCGACTTCGAACATAACATTTCAGCTAACGAAGTTTACCTGAGACGGATTGTTCCAGTAAAAAATTGATACTGTAAATATAAACTCGACCAAATATCAAGCTTTCTAAATTTGAAACTGTAAATATGAAATCTTGGCCAAATATCAAGCTTTTTAACCTCCCCCCCCCTCTCCATTGGCACTACCCCCTTGGCGAAAAATTGCCTCATCTCCACCAGTAAATGCAGTATAGGTATTGTATTGTATTCAAAAAACGATTTTTTATATTTAGGGAAAAAAAATGTTTCAAAAGGAAACTTACTGAAACGGGCTTGATTCAATACTAGATGTTACTTTTTTTAAAAAATAGATTTTTGGCCAGTCGAATTTCTTTGTTCGGACGTTTCATGTGATTACTGTTTCTAAAAATACTAACTGCCCATATTAAAAGTAAAAGTAAGAGTACCGAGTTATTCCGGAATTCAGTAGGGGAAGTTCCCTCGATATGACGCTAATCCAGTAGTGTTCCAGCTGAAAAGGCTGTAATGCGGCCGGAAAATTGAAAGCGCTAATGACCAACTAACGATAACCAAATTTGCTGATCCTGCAAAGAAATGTTTATTTTCTAAGTCTAAGTATTACTTCTTCGGTTTTTCCCTTTGCTGAAATAAAAATAACAGCATACACACCATACAGTTCCCACCCAGTACCTACACGCTTTCAAAGAGTAGAACCATGCAGATAATTTTGGCCGAAAATCGCCTTTGTTCTTAATTTTTTGGCAAACTCACCCTCAAATTGTTCATTTTTTATGTACAAAATAACTGTTCCAAGTTGATATATAGGATTTTTATGAATCTGAGCCAGAGCTTGTTACCTTGTGTCCGAGATTGTTCTGAATTTGTTCTTCTGAAATTTGGGCAAATCTGAGCCTTAGAGTCAGTCTTTAAATGAACCGCTGCAATTTACACACCTTTTTGTAACAACCAGGTACTGTTGAACGAGCAAGTTTATTGTTCTTTTTAAAATTTATTTGAGTCGGCAACCGTTTCAACCAAAACTTGTTCTTAAATTATTGTTATTTCTAACCATGAGGAAAACTAAAAATACGGCTGCAAATCTTCTTCTGCGCTCGAGTTAAAATTTGGGCTATATCTCACAAAAGTATTCTAAGAAAAAGTTGATTCAATGGCTGTAATGCAGCTTTCAAACATGGTACGTTGCAAGTGACGCCTTGTGTTGAGCTGCGGCAGTTTTCTGAAAGTTATACGATACTCAAGACAGCTTTGGATTAATCACATGTAGCCAAACTGCCTGGCTTTAACAGGAAACTGACAGCTGAAAAAACGAACGCACAGACTATGCCTTCAAATAGCGTGGTGTAATTAACATATTTTGGTCGATATTAATCAAGTAATTAGATCGATCGCGAGTTCAGTTTCATTGTGTGGGAAACTTTTCAATATGCCCTCACTGAAGCGGGGTCGCCAGCGGAGTATTTTGTCCGCATTATAGTTCTTGTTTTCTAAATGAAGTGGAAAAGGACCAACAAGGACTGGCGTTGCGAAAAAGGAAATCTCAACTTAACTTTTTGCTTTTATATTTTATCGAAAAACTCTTTAGTAGCGGAGTTTTTAAAACATGATTACTTAGTCTACATCTACTATGCCTTACAAGTTCTGCCCGTCCCTGTTTTTAAATACCAACCACACCTGAAGCCTGCTATGTAATGTATACAGTGAATGAGAGCACTTACTTGACACATGCGAAGTACTACCAATAGTCATAAATTTGTGTTATAATGGATATTGATCGATCTAGTGTTGTTTGTTTAACGCATATGTTTAAGACCTTTCAGAATATTTTAAATTAGTTGATGCTTGGCCTTGAGACAGAAAACAAAAGGTTGCTGTACCAATGATCGACTATTTTCAAAACGTGGCGTTTAATGCTAGACATGTTTTGAAAGACTAGAGTAGAAAAACTTAAACCAAAAAAATAAACGTATTGCGTTTTTCTAAACTTGTAAGTTTCACACAAGCTCTATAATTTAAGACTACATTATTGAAATAGAAACTCAATAAACATACGCTTTTGTGCTATTGTTATTTGCTCGAAGGAGATTCTGTGTTGCGGGGCTCGACCTGAGAACGTGATCTCGCTTCACTGGAAGCAAAAGAGGGTATTGTTCTGAAAAGTCAAACACTCGCTTTTCAGCTTTTCGTCCCCAAAATGCACAAATTAAAACAACAGTTTAAAAACTAAAATTAAGCAGCTTCTGGCAAGCATAGCAACTATCAAGATGACTAAATCTCGCAAACAAAATGATTTGTATTCATAGCAGAGATAAAAAAAATTGGCTTGGTAGACGCGACGCCATTTAAAAAACGACGCGCGTTGCCCTCGCGTGACGCTTATCCATGTGCCTTTGAAATGTGTTACTATTCCATCCCCTTTTGTGACGTCAAGGCCAAGCGCTCCAATCAGAAGCGGAAGTACGCGGGCATTGGCTGGCATCCGGTCGCTGCAAACAATATATCTCCAATGAATTTAGTATTCAAGGTTGGCACTTTAGTACTTTCGGGAATGAGGGAGAAAATGCTTTGAACTTTGGTACAAGATGCTAACCAAGTGGCATGAACCGACGGAGAACAGTTGTGTGGAGTAACTCGGGTTCAAAAATGGCGTGAGAGTCTCGAAAAAGCTTTTGAAAACCTTGCGACAGCAAGTTTCGAGCAAAGCAATTGAAATCAACAAACAAAGCTTGTACGCCACGAGTTTAGCCGTGATCATCTATAGCGTGTGGTTTCCACGAAATGGAGAGAATCCCTGATGCTATTTTATTGGAAGTTTTTCTCTTCTTAAAGAAGAAACAGCTTGGAGTGATGGCGCAAGTTTGCAAGCGATGGAAAAGAATCGCTTACGACCGAGCTTTGTGGAAAATTGTGGACCAAAACGAGCTAAGACCTCTCGTGGACGAAGAAACAATGCTAATGTTGATCAGGACGAGTTTATCCGGTGTTAAAGTTCTTAATCTTGGTGGCTGTACTTTTACAGCGAAGATAGCGAAAGAATTAGCTAAGAAATGTCGCGATATGAAGAGCTTGGTCTTTTACGGTTCTGAAATCGATAGCGAAGCGACGCTGCGTGATGGAATACGCGACTTTCCCACCGGCCTTGAATTGCTGGATTTGCGGTATTCATGGGGTGATTTTAGTTTCATGAGAAGGCTCCCACGTCATTTTACTGAAATGAGATTCATAGGATTAGGGATGGACTCTGCAGAGACTCTGATCCCAGACGTTTTCGCCAAGATGCGGAATTTGCGTATTTTGGATTGCACCGATTGCGAGACATTCACGGATGACGCACTACTCAAGATCTCGATTTGTTGCCCCCAATTGGAGTCGATTTGCTTGAACGAATGTAAAAACTTCTATGGTAAACACTTGCCTCGAGTTCTGAAAAACTGTAGGTCCGTTTCTACTCTACTAATGCGCTTTACCAAAGTCACAGACGAAGCGCTAATGGCTGTAGATTGGGAGAAGACGTCCACAAATGAGCTGGATCTCACTGGGTGTTACTTCGTAACTACAACTGGACTAACGAGCGTGTTGTCGCGGCTGCCGAATCTTCACTATTTCAAGATGAACCAGTGTGGATTTAGGCACATTCTACATCTTCGTGTATATCAAGAAATCAAGCCTGTTGCGAGATATTCGTTGTTGGAGACGCTTGATTTGCGGTGGAACTTCTTACTTTCTGCTGAGTGTTTGGAGGCTATTCTCTGTCAGTCCCCCTCCCTGAGGTATTTGGGTGTGAGCCACTCCCCGAGGGTGCCCCCCTCAGTACTATCTGCTATGTTGAAGTATGTTCCCAACTTAAAGATTTTGGAGTTTGGACCTCTGAGGAAGGAGGGCCTTTCTGAAAGCACTCTTGTACCAAATTTAATTAAACTTTGCCCATTGGTTGAAGCAGTTTCTTTGATCAACTTCAAACTTGTTGACGATGCAGATGCTGACATGTTGCAAGAGCTACGAGCCAAATGCAAAAAGATCAGAGAGGTGAAGCTGTGCAATCCCAGGATTGAGCACGTTGCAATTGGCAATAATGGTGAAACAATCACAGTCGAAAGACTTTTGATCAAAATGGAAAGTTTACTTCCTAGTCCAGCAAATACACTTGGCAAAGTTATCAACAGCATGCATATGTGACACAGTGAGGTATTATGTGAAGGTGTAAATAGGTATTGAATATTGGATTTTTATCTCATTAGCAAGAAAATGTAGCTTAAATTCACACACACACATACACCAAAATTAAGCATTTCCTTTCTTGTTCTGATGATATACAATAAATTATTGTTTACTCAAAATAATACTTTAAATGCCGCCCGGAGTTGTACATAACAGCATCTCAGATGAAGCAGATGGCAACTAAGTTGTATCTGCACAACATTCTGAGTTTTATCAACTAAAAGTTGACTTGAATATGTCTGACAATGAAGAACGATTGCAGATCTTGCTTTGGTATCATCACAATGCAAGATGGAATCACTTTTAATTATACTGACTCGGGGAACTAATGGGAAAAGAATAACTATGCACTGTCATACTTTTGATGGATCCAGTCATGATCGAGTAGATATTACAGTTGACAGAAGTGAAAGGAGAACAAAACAAAACTCAGAAGATCTTTGTTGTAATTTTCAAGCTAAAATGTTGTCAGGTTTTGGGCAAGTTTGCTAATGTTTATGTGCATTAACAGTTGCTCCCATCTCAAAACATCAAGTACTGCTTCCAAAACTCATAAGACTTAATAGTTTATGAAAAACAGAATGTCTGCAAAATATATAATATTAGATTCAGATGATGGTTTACTTATGACTTCATATAATTTTTTCAACCAAAATGATCTAAGCAATATTTATAGCAGATTGTCAAATGGTGTGTTTGATTGACTGAAATCCAGAATAGGAATAAAGTTGTGGAATAAAAATTTCGATCCTGTCTACTGATCACTATCAATGCATATTTCAAAAATCAGCTGTATGTTTAAAGCTAATCCTAATTCTTCAATCCGGACCAATCATTATCAGGTAAATATATATATGAAATCTTCCCGAAATTTTGTGTTCCTATTCTGGAAATAAGGTCATGTGTAGTTTTGAAATCTACAATAAGGATCTTCTGTTCAAGTTCTTGCATCACTTCCATTGACTGTAATGGCTTTTATCATAACCTATTTTCATTCATTAATTCAAATGACTTTCAAACACATGTTCTATATGTTACATTGCACATGAGAGTGTTGTTTAATTTGTAGCAGGATTGTCTTCTAAGATCTATTGACTATTCCTGCCCTAGCTAGCGTCTTGGATCAACTCCACATGCCTTTGTGCCACCCAAAAATTAAGTTGTTGTAGTCCAAGAAATGTTCACAATCTAATGATTCCTAGAAAGCTAAACTTTTATATAGAAAATATACCACATCATGCAAAATATCACACAGATATTATGCAGTTTTATATAAAAAATGATTTACTAACATTCTTGAAATCATAGAATTGATGCCATCCAAAGAAAGTTTCATCTGTTGAAAATATCCAATAGCCAGACGTGTTTTCAATTATTGTAAATATGATTCTTTTAGAAAATAGTGAGGTAATTAGTTAGAAGTATTTGATGGCCTTCAATCCTGAACCACAAGATCTCAATACTATAAAGCCCAGTGTCTGAACCATGTGATCTAGTTAGAATGTACTTTAAGAATATGGACTGATGAATCAAGATTGCAATACTCAGTCACTCAGGTACCATTTCACATTGAAATACTCGGCTGGTGTAGTATCTATTGGTAACCATTGTCTTCATTGTCTTCAGTTCTTGTTGTTCAAGTCTGTCAGGTGTTTTTAATACAATTTCCAAGTGTTGGTTGCCTTATATAGAGATTCATTAAGTTAATGTCATCTTATAAGTTTGAATTGTGTACATGAAAGCTCTTTAAGAGCAGTTCAAATCTCCATTAATTTAGTCAAATTGATGATAATTTGCCTCAGATAAAAAAAGAGAATTCCCTATTTATATATTATATGAATTATTGAACTTGTATTGAGAGGCTTAAAACTACCAGCAGGATTTTCAGTTCGAAAACCAAAAACATTTTTACAAAACATAACAAAAACTGATTTACCTCCAACATACACACATTAAACATTTTAAACACTTTTATTAACAGTTGCTATTTTGCCAATAAGTGGGCAGTATCCAGGTCTTTTCACAACTGGTGCCATTGTATAAATAATCATTTTCAAACCAAATGAATACTAATTGTAGTATGAGATGCTAATACTTTCTTACTTAGTATCTGTCATTTATAGGTACTGTACTATCAATTATTTACTGTGTAAAAGTATTTACAAGAAAATATCTGAATAACGTTCTCTACTTGCAATTGAATGAATTAAAGATGGTATTAACTATGCATTTCTTAACTTTCAGAAAATGTCTCTTAATAATTGTTCATTTTTTCTTGACATTTTTTTAAAAAAAGTTTATTATTTTCTTTAAAGGTTCAGTTGTGGGTAATGTTGTTATGCAATGACATTATAACATAATAATTAGAATTTATGTGGGCTGTTTGTGGTGTACTAAATATTCATTTAATATTAACCCTTTCAGCCCCAAACACGATCTTTGATGTGTTGCTAAATTCTCCTAAATGGTATCCATAGTTATCTTTCAAACAGTTTGGGAGAATTTTGCTTTTCATATTGGATATCTTGCAGTAACTTACTTTGTATTGATATTGTAGGGAGAGGATAGATGTTGATAAACTTGCTGGGGCTGAAATGGTTAAAATTAAATGTTTTCTTTTGTGTTAATGAAAATCGTGTGACATCTTTTTTTATTTTTTGGTATTTTTACTGCCTCTGGTCCTCAATATTGGCCAGAAAAATCTGACAACAAATAAGAATTAATTGGTGTGGCCTTACAGTGCAAATATGAAAACCGCGAACTCTTAAATATGGATATTTTTGGAAAGTTTATTGTCTGTCGGCCAATCGTACAAAAGGTCACAACATGAACTTGTGGCCCGGGATAAACCGCAAGCCCGCCAACTGGCATGTTTTGTGGTCAGTATCTCGTCCTTGAGTGGCTTAGAAGTTGCATGTAAAAGAACTTGTTGATTCTAGAGAAAATTTTAGTTTTATTTTATTTTATTTTACTTTA
>JAOEHT020321513.1:0-10068 GCA_025448195.2 Parazoanthus atlanticus | reverse complement strand
ACATGATACAGACAGTCAAAAGGTCGTCCATGGTAACAAACGATAAATAAGAGTGAAGTAATGACAATGATAACTTTTCATCGAATCCTTCTCCAGTGAACCAAGACGATAGTAAAACGTACGTAATGCAGACAGTCACACGGTCGTCGGTGGTGATGGACACGATAGCAAAGATTGAAGTAATTGCAATAATAACTTTTCCCTCGACCCTCCCCAGTGAACCCAGACGACAATAAAACGTACGTGATACAGACAGTCACAAGGTCGTCTGTGGTGATGGAGACGATAACAAAGAGTGAAGTAATTGCAATAATAACTTTTCCCTCGACCCTCCCCAGTGAACACAGACGACAATAAAACGTACGTGATACAGACAGTCACGAGGTCGTCTGTGATGATGGAGACGATAACAAAGAGTGAAGTAATTGCAATAATTACTTTTCCCTCGACCCTCCCCAGTGAACCCAGACGATTTCACATGTCAGTAGATTAGTTACCTTTTCATCGGGTTTTCTTTCTTCACCTTTCTTCTTCTCAACATCGCTGTAGTCAACTTCATAATGGACATACTTAACCAACGGTGATCATAAATTAGAAATCACAAACAAAACAACTAACTTAATCAATAAAAAGTCTATTCATATGGTATCATTTTCACTGTGGGCGCTAGTCTCTTAATTGTCAGCATTTGTAAAACCAAATGAGGGAATTGTAGACGATGTAGAACTTCTAACAGTGTTTGATTTTAAAATGTATAGAGGAGCTGTGGTATTTGTTATGAAAGTATGCAAAGTCAAGCTGGTAAAGAACGATCATGTCTTTTGTCGGTTCAAAGTTACAAGGTTCAACCGAAAGGCCGTTTGGGATAGAATCTTCTCCCCTAAACTCTGCAGTTAACCCTCCTACACCCCACTACCCACTACCCCCTCCCCCCGGACTGTTCATCACTCTTAATTTACTTTTTTCCAAAAGAAACAAAATCTTGGGAAGGAGCTGTTTCATTTTCAGGTTTTCAGTCCTTCCCTGGTTTCTCCGAGGTAAAAGTTTTTATAGATTAGTTGATACAATAAATTACAGTAGGACAAATGCAGAAGGAATGGTCACTAATTTTCAGAGTCTTTACATCCTGACAAAGAGATTTCTGATGGAGGGAAACATTTTAACATATATGAAATCGTATATTTAAAAATCCTGGTTCAGGAATTAATAGAAAGGCACTTTTTAATGACCAGGCAACCTGGTCACCTGGCATTACCTCTGAAGCAGTGGAGCCGTAAGGGGCATTCCTTGGCCATTGTATTACGGTACGATATGCAAGAAAATAAGTTGTAGGTAACCATCAAACTTGAACCTTACCTTACACGTATCCATATGAAAGCAAGTGTTGAGGAATGAGCAATCTCCCAATGATTCTAAAATATAAAAAAAGCAGAAATTGGTGAGAATGAGAACGAGTTTGTTATCTCAAGAAGATGGAGAACCAATCAGCTGCAAATAGAGGGGATAGTTTGAATTCCCCAGATAACAGCTGAAATATCGATACCTAGTATTTAGTTTATGAGTAAACTCTTAAATCAACAAGGAAAAAAACACGTGCACATGAAAAATGATGCTTTATATGCAATCAATGTTAATTCTATTCAGTAAAACTCTACCCCTGATAAGATAAGCTACTAAGTATTAACTACTTTCCTATCAGAAATACTGCGCACTTTCCTGTTGGCGTAAATTAATTGAATTAAGGTTGAAGATCCGTTACTATTTCACGGTAGCTCACAAGACATGACATACCATCTGTGTGTTTCTGAATGATTTTCCTGAAGTGAACCTGAAAATAAAACGATTTCTTTAGAAACGAAATTCCAGTTCAGTAATTGAAATAATATATAGTGCTCTGACAACTGTTAGCTGCTACTAAAATCTAAAATTTGAGGGAAACAACATTTAGTTACGTAATACAATAGCTATTTATAGTACGACAAATGGTACTGAGTATTTTGTACACAATCCCAGAAGACTACTCTTTCATTTTTTTTCTTGAACGCAGATTGTGATTAGTTCAACGATTGAATTTCACACTCTTGCACCAGGAAATCTAATACTACAACATATCAAGTTTTGTCATAATAATCGCTAAAATTGATAGAATTGATAAAAGATCTATGTAATTAGATATCGAGTAAGTAAGACAATTTTTGGGTTTGTTTAACAAAACTTGATATATAATGGATAAAAGGCTATACGTCTGATAACAAAATCTAAACCCAAACGTTTTCGACTTTAATTTATCATCAGGGTAAATATCCCCTTAAGATGATTTAATATCGAAAACGTTTGGGTTTTTTAAAACATTAAAATGTCTTATCAAACGTATAGCCTTTTACCCATTTTACATCAAGTTTTGTTGAACAAACCCAACGATTGCCTTACTCGCTCGCACCGAACATCCAACCTTGCAGAGTCTTTTTTACCTTTTTACAAGGTTGGCCACCAGGGTTGTTCCTGCGACAATCATCTCGGGTTCCGTGTTCACAGAACTCGTGGACAAACGCACCTCCTTGGGACTTGAACTTCTCAACAATGGATTGTTCCTGTTGTGGACAGAATGAATACTGAACTGGGAATTTTAAAACAGAGGACAGAGTTTCCTTCAAAAAATTTCGACAAATGACAAAATATCTTTCCAAACAAAACCTTCAGTGGTCGATAATATTTGGCCTGTAAGGCTACATTTTACACAAAACTTCAAATTCAAAAATGCACAGCTCCTTTTGACACAAGATTTGAATAACGGAAGCACAAAGCTATACTCCAGCTGACAAATTTGAAAATCCCGTAGAAAGGAAAACGAAGTACTTATGAAAAGCTGTCAACTGCTCCTTCTATACCAAACTTTCTTCCGCAAACTAAAATCCAAAGCGAATGTGATACAAAATTTCGCTCTGGTGCATAATGACGTAGAACAAGGCAAAGGTTTGATCCGTCACTACACTCCTATTTTATAAGAACAAGTTGCAATGTTCTTACTTAAAGCTAAGAAGTTTCATGTATTTACTACCTGAGGATCTGTTTTTAAAATGTTTATCTTTCAGAACTGTACCTTGTACGATGGCGCATTGAGTAGATCCAGTACTTCATCTCCAACTTTCCTGTTCTAAAATAGCAAGCGGTTCAAAAATAAGAACGATATTATTTTCTACACACATGTACAAGTAACTTGTCCCAAATAAATGTGTTAAGGCATCTGGGGCCAGTTGATAAACTTTACCTCGGACGTTCGCTCTTACGTCTGACGATGTTGCATAGCGGGATTTCCTAATGGTTATAACGTCTGACATTATTGCATAGGATTTCCTAATGTTTAACGTCTGACGAACTATGTTACATAGGATTTCCTAGTGTTTAACGTCTGACGTTGTTACTCATAATGTCTTAATGTTTAACGTCAGACGATGTAGCATAGCATTTCACTAATGTTTAACGTCTGACGTTGCTGTATAGGATTTCCTAATGTTTAACGTCTGACGTTGTTACTTGCATGTAGGATTTACCAGTGTTTAATGTCTGACGTTGTTACGTGGGATTTCCTAATGGTTTTACTTATAATTTCCTAATGTTTAACGTCTGACGTTGTTACTTGCATGTAGGATTTACCAGTGTTTAACGCCTGACGTTGTTACATAGGATTTCCTAAACTTTCACGTCTTAAGTTAGACTCACGTCCGACGTACATCTTTCATGCAACTGGACCCTGGTACCCAAAGAGAAAACGACACAAGGATTCTTCAGACTTCCCCATAGCAAATGTTTGGAAATATGGTTTCGATTTGTTTGATACTTTTCCAAAAAGGGAAAGAACTAAACTCACTTACCTCAATTTCTCTCATTGTTGGCATTGATAACAAACTCTGAAAATATCAAGAAATACATTTTTAGCACTTTAATAAATAGAATAAGGAAGAATTGTAATTACATCTTGTTAGCTAAAATTACGAAGGGAAAGGTGAAATTTAACACATCTCTTATTTTTACTTTCTCTGCATTTAAATATAGTTTTGTCTTGAAAAGGCCTAACAAACCACATCAACGCGAGTGGAAATAGAGTTAACGATCATGATGATGATGGTGATGGTGACATCCTCATCGCATGAATATTATGCCGTACAACCTCTATATCGTCAATGGCTTCAGGTTTTGGCTTTGTAGAAACTGCGACCTTGTGAGTACTCTCCGAGTTACCAGGTTCACTACAAGACAGAGACAAAATATGTTACAATTATGATAAAAGAATTGCATGAGATATGTACTTCATAAACAAAAAAACTAATTATTAACTGCCAGATACGTTTACATAGTTCCAACATAATTAATCTAAAGCTAAATTCTACGACTATATTTTAGAAATCCATGACCTAGAAACCAGAAAAATTTCATGAAGTTACTTGCAATTAACTAGCAACATAATTTCACTTTGTTCAAGCACAGTTCTGGTTTTCCACTGATTTCGATGAACAATTGTAATTTTCCAGATCTTCCATGACTTGTACGAACCGAGGAGAAAGGAGAAACATTAAGTGTGATAAATGACACACACTAATCATAGCTATAAGTAAAACTAGCTTTAGGACGCAACAAAAAACGAAAAAATATGGATGGAATCTGGGGTCCAAAATATTCAAAAAGTACTCATTGGGGATCATGTAGATCGAAATTGGGATGGATTTGGAGATGGCATATGGGAGCGGAATTTGGGAAGAATCTTGGGTAAATATTTGGGAAGAATGTTAAAACGGAATCTGGGTCAGAATTGGGGTAAACAGTTGGAGAGGGAGTTTGGGCTGGTAATTTGAGGGATAGCTTGGGACCATATTTAATTGGAATTCAAGGAAGAACTTGGAGAAAGAATTGGAACCTTGGAAGTTAGGATAAAAACTATGTTCAAGGAATTTTTAGAATGACTTTGAGGAACTTTGGAAATAAACCTGCATAGAAATGTCAAGTGGGAAAATCTTTTTGGATGGAACTTAGGGAACAATTTGGAAAGGAGTGTTTTGGAGAGGGGAGTTGGGGAAGCATATCTGGGAGGAGGTTTGGGCAGGAAATTTTCAAAGGGGAAGTGGTGGAAGAATATGGGAAACGAAGTTGGAAATGGACTTGGGAAAAAATTAGGAATGGAAATTACATGTACAGTACAGAGGCATTTGGAAGGGATTTGCAAAATCCATTTCGAGAAAGAACTTAGCAAAGAAACTCTTGAGGTAATCTTAGAATAGCATTCATTATAGGGAATAAATGGAAGAAAATTTGGATGGGAATATGGCGTGGAATTTAGAAAGGAGACTTGGGAGGGATTTGTGGAGAAATGTGAAGAGAAATTGAAGGAGTTCTGAAAAAGAATTTGGGCGATTAAGGGGAGGTATTTCAGAAGGGAAGTTGGGAAGGGAATTGTTGTATGTGCAGAGACTTTGGAAGCTTTGTTTGTTTCAATGTTAAATTGTTAGTTAAAAACTTCAGAACTTTTCGGTAATGAAATGAAAGATAAGATGTTTACCTCTCTCGTTTACGTTTCTTTGATGTTGTTGTCACTGGGGACTTGTTATCTGCAAGGGCGGAATACACAATCACGTATTGAAAATAAATACTAACTAGTTTATCATTTATGAGAAGAAATGCTCGCTTATCACTAGTTAGCATTCTTATGTCATATCTTGTGTACTTGTAAGTGCCATGGAATAGTTCTTAAAGTGAATGTTGACAATAACATTACTTAGAACTACACTCTGAAACCATCTGACATGCTAAGAGGCAATGTATCTATCAAAGAAAGTTCCAAGTAAATGTTTTGGCTGTTCAAAATGTTAAACACATACCTGCATCTTTCATTTCTTGAACAACAGCTTCAAGCTGAAAGAAGTACAAATTAAATAATAGTTATTCAAAATTCAAAGAATGTAATGTTTTACCACAATAAAAAATTACATATACATGTCATTACCCATTACAACCAATTTAGCAGTCGATATCAGTTGTCTTTTGAAATTGGAATTTATCTAAACAAAAAAAATATCTATTATCCAATTGATTTTCAAGACAAATACGTAAAATTTTTACCTAACCTTCCAATTGGTTATTGTCTTAAAAATGTTTAACTAGCAAATTGCCCCAGAGAGATATATTGTACATTTTAGTAGCACCATCAGGCATACATGTACTTGGTGACAGATTGCCATTTGCCCAAAGTTAAGCCCTTCTATTTAGGTATGGCTTATTGTCCGCAATTGCTTACCTTTGGCTTATCTTTTTCTGTCATAATAACACAGGCCTTTCCATCCTTTGAATTACCAGATTTTATGCTAAAAAAAGAATTCATGTCATGATTACTAGGGAACATGTGTCTGCACACTACAATGTTATTATTATCTTGCCCAATTTGAAACATACACCAACTAGTACATTTATGATTGTAAAATCCATCTAAAAGATCTGTTAATATATTCATGACATACCAAATGAAATCTTGAATTGCAAATTTCTCCAGCAAGCTTTCAACTGCTTCTTGTGGTGCATGTGAAATTGATGTCTATAATACAAACAGAAGAAACTGCCACAATTATATACATGAAACTGTTATACCAACTAACTTGTTCTCATTCTATTTTGTATTCACATGAACTGATTGAACATAGCATTGAACTTTTTACAGTTTTGTTTTCACTACAGCAGGTGCAAACTAAGATAAAGAAGAGACCTTGTGTGTGCGAGGTTAGCACAGTTGGCAAGATCTCTGACTGCCAACCAGGAGGTCCCGGGTTCAATCCCTGGCCTGGTCGAGGGTTGAACTTTGGGCGACCTTCTTTCGTCACACCATCCGTGGACAGGGACATTAAGCTGTTGGTCTAGTCTCTCGACGTTCTGTCAGGGGACTTAAAAGAACCCACACACTTGTCAATAGGAGTAGACTAATGCCGGTGTTGTGGACGGCCAATAATCCTTACATAGAGGGGTGGTCGTACAGGGAAAATAAATACTATATAACTATGTACCTGGCTAAAAATGCTACACTGGTAATTCCAGGAGGTATCAAACGTGAGCGTCCTTCAGATGAAGACTACAATAGCAATAATGTAAAGCGAGCACGAGAGGGAGATGGACCGGGTCCAGAGACGACCATTAGAGTTCTGATGCAGAGCAAGGTAGGCTACATGAATTTCTCCACAAATGTGACTGTCTATTTGAAAACCTGTATAAATGCATGCGCAGAGCGAATGCAAGTGTGATTGTTTAGTTAGTTGTCACGAAACAACAGTTGTGATTGGTTACTGGGAACAATCCATTGTTGTTGCCTCGTGTCATTCTCATTTTCCGCAAAGGAATCGTGTTTGTTTTTGTATGTTCTTGAGCTGTACAAATGTCTTTTATACGAGAACCTGCAATACAAAGGAGCTTCAAAAGGTAAGCATACAGTATTTTTAAAAAATACAATTGAAATCCTGAGTTTCTGTTCCTTGTTGTCCAATGCTTATTTGTGAAATTCATTGACTTGACATTCTATACAGAAATGGCGAAGAAACTTCACTGCTCGTGAATATTCTTACATTTGATTGAAATGAATTTTCTTTGAAGGTGGACTGAGGATTCGAGGGGAAGATACATTGAATTATTGCTCGAAAAACTGAGTGAACTTGTAAACATGGTGACTATTAATCATAATTATAAACAACTTAGTTTTGAATATTCCTGATCGATCGGCATTTTGACTTCTATACCTGCCATGAATGTAACACACTGAAGATGTAAACGAACAGAACTCGGGGAAAGTACTCAAATGTTTTGATCGAAATCACGTTTTTCACAAAGGATTTATTTTTGAAATTGAAATTTTGCTGTGATTTGAGCTCAGACTTTGTATATATGTTTTGAAATACTTGATTTAGAATGTGATAAAATCTCATTGAAAACATAGCTGCATAAGACCGCGAAGCAGAGAAGAAATGTATTTCTTTCAGTTTGCCCACAAATGAATTTAATGAAAATAAATTTGTCCAGAAATGAATTTAATGAAGAAAAACACCTTTTTCAGTTTGTATTTCTTTCAGTTTGTCCATACAGTGCTTCAAATTGCCAGACATTGTGGCAACACAATGTATCTTATTTACAAGGTCACGATGATTGACCTTTTTTTATATGTAAACAAATGTTTTGAAGTGATCGAATATCTTGCAATAGGTCATTTTTAAACTGTTTACTGGTACTGGCAAATACAATCTGATAAAATTATTTGTCTTTGGAAGTACTGAAGTAGTGGGCTCAAGTAATAACTTGTAAGTATAATAAATTATTAGTTACAAACTTGTTCACTGACTGACTTTGTCTAGCAAAACAATTTGACACTTGCTTGCTGCATCAAGAGTTTTAGAATTATATTTATATTTTTTTGGTGGCACAAGTGACGCATGCAAGCATACTTTACTAACCGAAACAAACAGAAATGACTGAAGATGGACAGGATACATTAATTAAAATTTCTACTATATGCGGTGATCGATTTAATATATGATATCCCAAAGAAAGCTGAACAACTCACACTTGACTCAAACACAGACAGCAATCTGCCGTCTCCATGAATCTTGATGACACTATGCACTATACACTATACTGCACTATGCACTATACTGCACTATACACTGCACTGTGCACTATACACTATACACTATACACTATTGCTCTGGAGAAGCAAGTTTTTGTGACGCGATTGATCACCAGTATTGTGCAAATGGCCACATATGGACATCAACATCAAGTTAAATAGGCTGATACATCAGCCACCTCGTGGCAGACAACCGGCAGTGACGCAGATCCGAAACTGCAAGTCAATTGTAAGTGAGAGTTGCAAGCATTGATTTTGAGGTTTTAGATGGAGAGTTATGAGAATCATTTACGGTTACTATTTCGCAGACAAAAAAATTTGCTGGTTCTTTCTTAAAGAATATCAAAATCATGGGTTGGTTTGGTATCTTGAGGGATAATCAGTAAATAAACTCCAACCTGAACTTGTTGATTGCTCACACAAAACACTGGAGAAATATAAGAATCACGAAAGCATTTATTATTACAGTAAGTTCCCAGCAGTGAGCAGGTAAGTGATTGGATAAAAGATATGAGACACTTCCTAACCCAGGCACAGAATTTCCTTGCCCAGGACAGACTGAATATGATTATTATTATTCACTTTCAAATTGTCTCGTTCTGTTACCAACAGTTCTAAATCCGACTGAAGTGCTGTGTTTGCCTCAAGCGAACACTCCATGTTAAACACACTGCCACATTCATTTCGAACACACTGCTGCATTTGTTTAGAATGCACCAAGGTGTGAACATAAACACAAGAGAATGCAGCATTCGTGTGTTCGTATGTTTTTTCTTTTGTTTTTAATTGCTCGAATGTATTCGTACTCGCACTGCAGTTATACAGGTTTTCGCATTGAAAGTCACAAATTATTAAGTTCACTTTTCCTCCACACTGCAGTTTGAACAAAAGTGCAAAGTTGAGAAAAATAGTTTTGGCCCCATTATAAAATTGTGGATTTCAGCTGTTTACAAACTTTCAGAAGAAGCGTTTATTGATTTGGCTTACTTTTAGGTGTATTTGCTGTTACTGGAAATAAATTGAAATATAATTTCTCGGTTCTCGGAATCTGCAGTCCTACGTAGTAGAATAAAAGTCCTCTGAGAGGACATGTGGTTACTGGGAATGACATGGAAACATAATTGATTGAAATATATGTTTTTGTGCGTATGCAAGCTTATGTAAAGATGTCTTGATGTGTTTGATGAAGGAATAAATACATCTACTAGGTATGTTATCCTTTTCACTTTAACGTGTTTTCAGACGGTTTCTGAAAAACTCAACCAAGGGGTTGAAATTTCACTCAGCGCAGTAAGAAATGAATTTTCGCACGCTTAAAAAACAGTTTAAATGCAGTTCTAGTAACTTTAAATCACTAGTTGCGCATTGTTCAGCGGTTGAGCAAATCAAAAGTTGTGGAACATCTATGTTTACAGACCCGT
>JAOEHT020321419.1:0-10068 GCA_025448195.2 Parazoanthus atlanticus | reverse complement strand
CGCTCTGTCATATAGCAGGAACTTTCTAGCCAAACGACAGTCTTTTCGCGGCTACATTTAAAAGTCAATTAGACGAAATCATATCAGAACTGAATCTTCATCAGACCTTAATCGGCTATTCAGAAGCAATTAACGCCTTACAACAACAGGCGGTACGATTTAAATTCTAATGAGGCGGCAAATTGACAAACTGACCAATCAGGATAAAGCTGTACGATAATATATGCTAAAGTGTTGGTCTCTCTTGGCAGTAAGTTCGTGTCCACAACACAAGGGCTATTTCTGGCGATGTAATATCAACAGCTACCATAAACGCGTGTTCCTGGAGACCTTTGACTCAAATAAGGACAAACACGCAGTAAACGAGAGAAAGAGTTCCCTCCGCCACACATGCCACTGATAAGGATTTCTGGAGATCACTGCTTAAAATTTTAAACAAGTTCAACTCATTTTGACGAAGAACGACAGTACAAGTCCCAATTGAAATGTTTAAGTATTGGATACACTTTCAGATCAGTTTTAAACAACCAAACATTTTTTATTCGGGCCGGAAGGCGCCGAGTTTAGGTTTCGGCTCCGTTCTTATTTTTATTTTTGTTATTTTTTTATGTCGCGATTGTTCAGCGCATGCATTTTGCGAAATCAGTTTGAGCCCGCGTTACGCGTGCGGGTGGAATTCTATAAACAAGATGGCGGACACAATGATTGAATGAAAGATCCAAAAAGATCCAAAACTTCGCTGTTTCCAAGGCAAAGTGATGGTGATGCGTGATGGTCGCTGGGTGGTCGATTGCATGCGTCTCGGCCTGAAAGTGAAACAAACTGTCGCTTGGTACAACTACAAGTTTGACTGAAGAAAATTTGGGACATGTGCATTTGGAATAACTGACAGCAACAAACGCCTTAGTGTGAGCTATAGGGGGCAACTTCCATGCATAAAGAAAATGGTCTATAAAACAGTATTTGTACATTTTGGTAAGATATTGAAGTGAACCTGAATGACTCTCGATGCTAAAGTATGGCCACAGCTATAAATTCAAGATGCGGAAAAGCAGAATTTGAACACAATTGCAGATTATTCTTCTACGACTCTAGCGGGTCTGTGGTTTTTAGTGTTCAAATGCGGGTCAAGTTGCTTCAACGTTTTCATATGGTACATATCCAGTTGTTTTGTCTGTTGAGCTTATAGCTTAGCTAGGAGTGCATGTTCTCAGTGCTCTTGTCTTGCAATAATGCTCAATCATTATTTGTGAAATAATATAAGGAAAACTTTGCCAAATTATGATATTGGAGATAGAACATAACAAATTCTGTTGCGGTGTCTTACAGTGTCAAATTTCACAAAATTTTTTCAATTCCCAGGGAACTGTTATATCAAGGGCATTAAATTTGCTGGCAATAAAATAAAGTATCTTGTTTTGACAATTTTAAGGAACCCTGTTGCGTTTTGATTATTTGCATTATTTATTGTAACTTTCTTTACAAACTGACACCAAGTGAATTCATGAGATCTATCTGAAATGATAAAATGAACAGGCATGTATCTGCTTCTTCAATAGCTTTTGTAATATCACTACTTGCACTATTTCGCATATTTTTGGGGTGCTGCATAAGTTTTTGGTCAAACTCTGTCGATCTCACTGTGAGAATTTTAAAAAAATCAACAAAATAACTAAATGCTTCATTCAGTAGAGCAAAGAATAATTGCATGTCTTTGTGGAAATAGCAGGATAATAATTGAGCCAGTTGAGGTTTTAGGGATTCTAAACTAGACATGATAGTAGAGCTCTGAGAGCAAAATGAGCTCTTTTGCTGCAATTTATCATGACTGCATTGCCAATAATAGTTTGAGGAGTAATTGTTTATGTTACTAGATTGAGCTGACACAAAATGACAAAATAGGAAACAATTAAATGTTAACTAGTGAATGCAAACATAGTTATGCTGAAATAATGCATCACATTTTCCATGCATTAAATGCAAACATTGGTGCAAATGGACAATAACACTATTGTTATCAGTGCTACAAGTATTTTCCTTTTTTCCTTCAAAATCAAAACTATGAATTTCTATAAGATAGCATAATTTAAACTATGTAAAAAGAAGCTGCTTATAAGCTACCCGAAGTTTTTAAATGTGTGCTTTCACTGTACGGTGCCTGTATGTTATTTACACACTTTCAAAGGTTACTGAAGATTGTAATAATCAGACCTCACTGCTAATCATGATTTGTGATCAATGTAATATAGAGAGTTAGTGTGATAAGATATGAACATCCAAACCCCCAGGTGACATAAAATTATGGTAACCTATGAAGTACTACACAGAAATTAAACCATGTGAATTGGAAATGTCCAAGTTCCCTGTGGGATACTATGGATGTGTACAAGGTTGCTCGTGACCGCCAATAACACTGATTTACGCATTATAAAATTGTCATATCCTGACTACTGAAGTATGCTTGGCTTCTAACAGACATTAATCAATGTAGCCCGAGTATAGGCTACTAGTAGCCTCGTTATTTTTCGCGTCGCGATTGTCCTGCGCATGCGTTATGCCAGATCAGTTTGAGCCCGCGTTACACGTGTGGATCAAGAACAAGATGGCGGACGCAATGATTGAATGAAATACTTGTCGATGACGGATGTTTGCTTTGAAAACGTAAAAGAGCTCGAATGTTCGTGAAAAAAAAATATTTCAAAAAGTCTTATAAAAAGATCCAGTGCTTCGCTTTCAGGAATTCACCGATGCAACAGTGACTCTGGTCGATCCGGCCGTGCCGGCTGCTTGCTGGTCAAACAAATTTGTCTGCACGCGTCTGACAGTAGGTCCCAAGTTTGACCGCGAAAACTGCGGGCCATGTGCGTTGGAAAGAACTTCCACGAACAGAGAAATGGTCTCTAAACCGTTATTGTACAATTTGATAATATTTGAAGCAAAACGCAAATGCGGATTTTTCTATCTGTGGGTTTTGGTGCTCAAAATCCGGGTCAGATTTTCCTGAGGAATTGAACCTTTGAAGAAAGGTGTTTCGGAAAGTCTTAAAAAGAGCCAGTACTTCGATATCAGGAATTTGCCGTTTACAAGACAAAATAATTGGTTAAATGGAACTGAGATGGTCAATCCGGCCACTTTGTTTGCGAGAGAATGTGGAACGTGCGTAGGGAACAACTTACAGCAACAAACGCCATGGTGTGAGCTCAAGGAGCTAGGCAACATCCAAGGAAATGGTCTCCAAAACAGTATTTGTGCTTTTTGACATTATGAATGACTCGGCCATCAAATTCAAGATGTTGTATGGAAATACAGGATTTAACACAAATACGGATCTTTCTACGACCCTAGGGAATCTGTGGGTTTCAGTGTTCGATTGCGGGCCAGACTCGGCTGAGGACTTGGATCTAGAATAAATAGGTCCTCTTGTCTTGCAATATTGCTGAATGAGTTGTGAAGTAAAGGTGTTTCGATTGTTAAATGGAAAATTGTACAAATGTTGAAAAGCACTCCTCTCGACTCTTTAAGCTCCAGTCTGTTTATCAACACCTAACATCTTCAATATCAATACAAAAATAAGTAGTTTGGTAATGAGAAAGAAAAAAATGATCAAAAGCAGCAAATTTTCTAGGATGAATTGCCAATTCTTCCAACATTTTTAATAAGTAATATTTGGAGAAAGGCAATTAGAGTTAAGAAAAAATCATTTGGCGTGTTTGGAGTTAGAAGGGTTAAACATTGCTTTTGTATTAAATAATTCTGTTTTCAGAAAAAATAGAAATGAACTGGCTTGGACTGGAACTGGGGACTATTGTCAACAATGAAAAGAACGACTTCCTGCTCTGTCTTTATAGGGAACGACAATGAGGTCTGGCACTTATATTAGTTACAAACAATTTCCTGACATTTCAAGTTGGTAGGAAAGGTAATTCTTTGCACTGGCTTGTGAACACAGCCTTACACCTTTGCGAAAACGAAACCATTTTTATTTGAGACAAACAACGTTTCTCAGCTTAGACCAGTAAGGCTTCGATTAAATGTTCTTCAGCTTAGGGCTTGGGTTAACCTATAGCCTGAGATTCAGACTCTTTCTTTGTTCGCTGCCGGCGGGGCGGCTAGGGTTAACCAGGCAAGCAAATGATTACCGGCCATTTTCTCTTAGCAGCATCCGTTCCACTTCATGTAAGATGGTTCATATTTCCTTACCAAATAATGTGCCAATTGTAGTGAACAAGTGAGATCGAAGTTTACGCTGTTTAAGTCTTTTAAAATAACTACAAAGCGTACGGCACGGCCCGAGTAAGGCTATTTGTATAGCCTCTTGTTGAAAATACAATATTAATTGAAAAAGTTACCAATATTTACAGGAGTAACAAAAATAGAAAACAAAAATAAATAAAAATCAAAAGATAAACATACGAAAAAGGTTATGAGCTAGACACAGTGGATTGGTTTTTCTATTTCATGACTGAAGTAGTTGCAAACACTGCTCCATCTTTTCCTGTTTTTGCATTTCATTTGTCATCTTTCCAATGCATTTCTCTACGTCATGCTTTGATTAAACAAACATTTTGAGAAAAATGGCTTTTCTTCTCCCCACTTACAACTGTACACAAAATACCAGCATATAATAGACAGGTTTTCCACAACTGGCAATTTCGCAAGGTCAATGCCTAAGACAACATTTTAACAGTCAAATTCAAAAACGTCCCTGAAGACACTGACAACCTTTCAGCGTCCAGAATTTCTGAACTATTTCACAATTAAAGAAGAGATGTTCCACTTTCTCTGCTTCACCATTGCAAAAAGAACAAGCATTGGAATCAGCGAGACCAACCTTGTACAGCCACTGTCTTGTTGCGAGTCGGTTAAGGATGGATTTATAATAGAATTCCCTTATTTTCATATAAGCATATATATTTTCAGTCAAGATAAGAACTGAGATAGCTGGCAATTTAGGACAAGTGGCTTTTTTCTGAACTATTGTGTTGTATACCAGCTTACTGTTTATAATTATACACTAGACGTTATAGGGAAGCGACGCATATTGATACAGGTTTTTGTACCATCAAAAACTAAGGTTAGATCCTTTCCCTTTAGTGCACTAACCCAGTTGTTGGGAAATGCGTCTATTAATGACATCCATAAAAAAAAAAACTGTTAGGGTGTACCCCTTTCAAAACCCAAATTTGAAAGGGTTTAACAGAGCCTTTTAAATCAAAAATATTACAATTATTCCAAATTATGCGCGAAGATAAAATTCGGTTGTCTCGGGAGCTAGTTCTTTCTCGAGTTTCTCTACATTGTACTCACAGTGAAATAGTAATTTGCCTCCAACAGATTTTAAGTGTTAGCAAGACAATGTTTCCATAAGGAATCCGTCTCATTCGTTAAAAATCTCTTCACTAAATTCACTTTTGACGAAGCTATTTTTGACCTGATATCAACCATGTTTAACCTCCATTTTCGAAATTGTTAACTGTTCTTTTGACTTTGTCTTTTTTACCTTTCCAAACAAAAGCGTATATTGCGGACTCTACAGTATTAATTACCCATTTAGGAACGTTTATCAAAGATGCTAAATACAGAAATTTGACAATCAAGATTCTGCTATATATACTTAAACTACGAGACGCCAAATATTTAATCGGCATTTTAAGGCTTTAATCTTTTCTACAAAATTTGCTTTCTCACTCTGTTCTTATCATACGAAAAGTACACGCTTAATGGTCTTATTGGTTTTTGCGGCCATGCTATCCCAAATGGTTTCTTGTTCGAAAATCTATCGCAATCAAGCCACACTGCTTCTGTCTTGCCTTGATCAACTTTCAGCCCAGCCGATTTCTCAAATCCTTAAAAGAGCTTTTGCGGATTTGACATCTGATAACAATGCCGTCCGGCATATCATTAGCATATACTAAAACTGTTTTTCCGTATTCTGTAATGCCTTTAACGTTCGTATCTACCCTTATTGCAACAGCGAGTGTTTCCAACACCAGTAAAAATAGATAACCTTGGGGATAATGGATCTCCCTGTCTCACACGATTCCTGACTTTAAAATAGCCTGATGTGAAACCACCGTTAATAATGCATCTTGATGTGTCATGATAAGAAACATTTGCCCATGCATTTATTGATGGACCAAAGTTAAAGGCACATGAACTTTTTTTTCATAAAATTCCAATTAAGTGAATCGAAGGATTTTTCTAAATCTATTGTGTTTTTTGTGTACTCAACAACATCGGCAATTGTTCTGACTGCATCAGAGGGTGAACAAAATAGCCAGTTACAATTTTCTAACATATGGCCCTCAAAAGAAAATAAGGAATACAGAGTAATTCAAAGGAAAAACTGTTTAACGTAGCCGTTTTGATCAGAGCGAGTCAGAAGAAATTTAAATAAGTTTTTAAATAATACTTTTTAGAGTAGCTTTTGTCTTTTAAATTTTAGTCTTTTAATCTAGTTTTAACGTGTAAATTTTGCATCTTTTAAACCTTATTTATTTTGGATTTTATTTAGAGGACCTTCCTGAAAATCACTTTTAGTATCTTAAAAGATATTTTATTATTATTACTATGACATGAAGTGTTGGCCATAGAAAATGAAATATTCCTTTACAATATGAAATATGTTCCCACACAAATCTCAAAACAGCCAGGTATATTTTAACATTTGTAGGCATGGGATATTTTTAAACACCAAGGCATAGTGGGGGTTTCAAAACGATTTGATGAAGTCTGATTTCAAAATCTATTTCACAGGGGTCAAGTTGCACTCTCTCAAGTAGATTGTAGATGTTAGGCCTTTAGTAGTTTCATTTGGGGATTGGAAAAGAGTTCATTCAGTTCATCTCCTTCCAGTATATAACCATTGCATGCGCCTTCCTGGCCTGGTCTGCTGGTTATCTTTGCTGTAAAAAAACATGACAGTGATTAGATCTGAAAACGGTACCGTAGAGTTTGGGGAAGATATGATCCTCATTAGTTGCCATATTTCACTATGAGGTCACGGATGTATAACAACACAAACAAAAACTATTCTTGTTTTCAATTGAGGAAAGTGCAAATCAGGTTTGCCTCAATTTTTCTAGGCTTATTTAGCCACAAGAACAATTTAGTTATTTTTCAGTCGAAAACAGCCTTTCTTGTAATGACCTAATCACACCATCATGTGCTTAAATGTACTACGGGAGATTAACGAGTGTTTGTGCAAGCGAGTTGAGTATGTGTTTGCCAGTTATTGCTGCGAGCGAAGCGAGCAGCGTCTTATTTCAGACGGTCTCCCTGTGGTCTCACTCGAATGCCACGTATGCTGTTGAATGTTGATTTTGAGCCTCGCATTCATGCATAATAAGTTTGCAAGATATATTGTGAATTTATAGAAAGATCTTCAAAGCAAATGTGTTGCATTTTGTTGGTGCATCTCGTATCTCATGTACATGTTGGAATTTGGTTTTTGATAAAGATCTTATGAGCATCTTTGCCGGATGGCCAACACAGCACTCAACGAGTCAATCGCCAGCTCAGTCGTTTAAACTCGTAAGTAGAATATTTCATATTTACTTCGCAAATTTGAAAACATAATTGCCCCCTGAGTACCAGAGGCAATACTCACGCTCAACATCAAAATCCAAAAAAATCAAAGCGCGAGTGGCTTCGCTGTTTGTAGATTTGTATTATCATTTGCGAGTGGGTCGACAAACAAAGACGATCACAAATATTAACTTTTTTGCCCCGTTTTATGTCTTTGGACTGAAACAACACCAACAAGTCAGCCTTTTTAAGCAAATTTTAAGCAAATGTACCGGGTGTAATTAGATTTTGCCAGTTCCATTCGTCAGTCGTCAGCTTGCTGATAGCGGCGTATAGTCTCTTAAAAATTTTCCAAACTTCCAACATAGGTCTCTCGACATTACTTTTGAATTTATTTGCAAGAAACTGGTTCTCATAACTACTCTTGATATGCTCTTTCTTACAGCTTTATAGTCTACTAAGATTCCTTACCTTTTGTGCTCTGTATTGACTTCATTTTATCAAAAATCAGTTGAAAATATAAAGAATGATAAATATATATACAAAAATATGTAGACCTGGTTGCGATGCAAACTAGTCACTGTTATTGTACTGTATGCATTGTCAAGGGAGAGAGTGGGGGTACATGTAGGGAAATAGTGCTTGAGGGCTGAGATTATTATTAATAATAATTAATAGTTTATTGATTCTGTGTGCATGTGAGGGGGTATAGAATGGCGTTGAGACTGAGAAGAGATCTACTTTTTGTACATAAATATTTTTGTAGCTTGATAACACTGTTTTTATCCAAACTGTGCATCTTTTTAGCCCAAGTGGTTTTAACACTTTTCTATGCATATTTTGTGCTGTAACTTATTTACAGATCAATCATATTTTTTGTTTTACGGATACTTTGGTCAAATCTGATAGCCAGAGGCAGTATGAAAAATACAAAAATTCAAGTTGTCACAATATCTTTTAACACAAACATTCATTACATTTACAGCTCAAAGTAGTTAAGGTTTCATGTAGAGGAAGAACTGGCTCATATGTAAAGTAATAATTTTCTTAAACATTTTTGTTAGCCAAACCAGAAATTTGAATAAAGAATATTGATACATTAAATTTTATTACAGCTTCAATTTTTCTTTTATGGTGAAACTTCTTTTTTTGCATTTCAGCAAGAATCTGACTGGTGGATTCACAAAACAAGAAAGAAAAATTGGTGTCATCTAATATTGTAGATGAAGTGCTGTCACAAATATAATAATAATTTTTGTTATGTGTGCAAGCCCAAAACACTACCGCTGTGCCACTTTGGAAACGTGTGCCATTAAACTTGTAAGAGATACAGTAGTTCACAATAGAATACAAAAAGGTAAATGCCATAAGTTGGTTTGCAGAAAGTAAGCATGTTATTAAGCTGATCAAATGTGATCGTACAATTCTACCTTTCATGGACTGCTGAAATATTTCATACATGTACATGATGACCTGTTTTCCATAATATACTGATGAAAACATCTTACTTGTTACTTTTTGACCTTTATAGTAACTCGTAGTACTCCCATTGGTAACTTCTAGTATTAAATAATTGTACTTTATAACATTATTTGATAGATGCGTAACTGGAAAACCTGGCATTGGAGCAGTACTGAAATTAGTTCCTTGGCACTCCCTCCCCCCTAAAAACAGTGTCACGTTCTTACCACGTGGTCTCTCGGACTCACATCTGATTACTTTCTCAGGAGGTTCTGTTAAACACTCATCTTTTTCCACGTCCCCAAAATTGGCCTTCTCCCTTTGCTTCGATTTGTGCTTTGCTGAAAAATTAATAACAATTTTACATTAATGGTCACAGCAAAGCATCTACACAGACTGAGAGTAGTGATCTACAGCATGCAAACACAAGAGAATACACGCTCGTTCACGTTCAGTGAAAACTGAAGCAACTTACATTTTTTCTTCTTTTTCCTTTTGCGCCCTTCTGACTGCAATAAAACAACAACAGAGTACACATAATACATATACTTAAGCACTGTATAGTCTTTAGCCGAATTTAAAACTTAGATTCAGGAAATTCAAGGAAGTTTTGACAAAACCAAACCTGGTGCTGTTTGTCCGCCATCTTGCTTTCCTAGTTTGCAATGCATTGTGGTGCAGTAAGACATCGGCGCATAGTGTATTTGCATGACCGCTGTCCAAGTGTCGTACACGTGAAAGTTCGAAGTAAGGATTTGAAGACGAAGGTTTACCGGTAAATTGTCTTGTTTTATTAGCTCCATAAAGAACATCAGCTCTAGAGAACGTCGAAGATGCCTTCTGCTGAAACAGAGTAAGTCTCTCGTAGCAAATTTCTTCTTTTTGAATATTTTCCTATTTGAGCCTATAAATACATTTTTTCTATTAATTTCAAGGGAATTTGCTGCAAATTTGCTAAAAATAAAATTTTCGAAAAAGCCAAGGTGGCGACCAAGATGGCGGCCATGTTGTCCATTGACTGTTGCCATAGCAACAGTTCTTAATTAAAACTTAATTGTTGTCATGGAAAGTAATTAGCAA
>JAOEHT020321418.1:0-18080 GCA_025448195.2 Parazoanthus atlanticus | reverse complement strand
TCCTGCGATATCCAGCACTCCAATGTAAGTGGCCGAATTTGTGAAGGGGAAACACTGATTGACTTGCTGTACAATGTATATTATATACTCTGTTTTAAACGCTAAAACAGTTATTATTATTACTATTATTACTATTTTTATTATTATTATTATTATTATTATTATTATTGTTATGAAGTGCAGTTTTCAAATTGCTTCCTGGTGTTCACGTGTTGCTCCTAATTTCTTATTGAAATTCTTCCACTCAGATTTTTGTCCAGTGCAAATGATACGAGCTCGCACAGCAGACGGCTCGTGTAATGACCTTGACTTTCCTCCAATGGGAAGCCGGTTATACCGGTTTGGCAGGAATGTGCCACTGAACCAAACCATTGAGGACCGCAAGCTCCTCCAACCGAACCCCCGGACGATAAGTCGCCGGTGAGTGAACTGAAGATCAAACAAAGTTCAAAACAGCATTTGTCCGAGCCACTCTAGAGCGACAGCTGTTTTACCCTTTACTTCATTATCAAATTTCTCATTTGCTCGTGGCTTGAGACGGAACATTTGATCTGGTGGGGTGGGAATAGAGATGAACCTTTTGACCTCGTGGGGTGGAGGTAGCGACAGACCATTCGATCTGATGGGGTGAAGGTAGGGACTAGGGACAACGGCATTGAATCTGATGGGTATCGAGTCGTCAAAAAATAATTTGGTTTTCTCTGCTCAAGTTTTGTTTTAAAGATTCTTGATTACACTCATCAGCTGACTAAAAAACTCTTGGTCTATCAATAAGTTTTGGTAACATTCCAGTATAAAGTATTCCTATAAATGTAGAAAACATTTCGCCGTTTATACCAGAAAAACGTTTTGACGTATCAAACAAAGCAAATATGAATTAAACTAGTTTATTTGCCGCTTATTTGGTGAGTTCGACTGTCTTGTGTAGAACGAGTTCGTGTAGGCAGATTATCATACATACCTTTCTAACGATCCACTTGATGTAGGTTAATGACTCGTACGGATTTCAAGCCTGTCCACTGGCTGAACATGTGGTCAGTGGCTTGGATCCAGTTCACTATTCATGACTGGTTTGATCACGGTCTGACAGACCCTGAGGACGATATACTTGTTCCGCTGACCGCTGACGACCCGATGCACCATAAATACGATGGTTAGTAAAATAGACAGGTTATAATTTATGGTTTTGATTGGAAAATAATAGATTGATTGTCGTATATAATGGGCGAACAATGTATTCATTTTCTCAAAGACTAGTTTTCCAGAATTATTATTCTTAAAAGTTTATTGGGAGATTTCTCTTTCACTTTGTTTAGAGAGTTTTTGTCTTTTCCCAGAATCTTTTTAGTAGCTTTTCGTTATTAGTAAACACGTTTTTAAATATACTTAATATTGTAGAAACAGAGGACCTCTGCACACGGAAAATAAGTTTTTATCGATATATTTTATGTTTACGATAAAAAAAAAATGCATGGAAGACTAGTCCTAGTTCATATTTTTTTTAAAAATGCGCAATTATTTTAGTTACCACTCAAGCAAAATTTTAGGAGGAACGGTCAACGCATTTTGGAAACCATGCGAGATTTTTCATTTTTGTAGTGTGATGGAAGCGTCTGAATATATAAATATATAAACCAAGTAACATAGAGACAATTAATTTCCTTGCCACAGGAGTGATGAAAGTGCCTCGTACCAGGCCTAACAACTGCCGTCAAGATCCCTCCAAACCTACTTCATACCAAAATCACGTGACCCACTGGTGGGATGGCTCGCAGATCTATGGTAGTGACAAAGCCACTCAGGAGCGTGTGAGGTGCTTTGTCGACGGCAAACTTCACGTCGATGACTCGGGGTTCCTTCCAGTTGACCCCGTAACAAACATTGAAATAACAGGTGAATGCCCTTGACCTATTACAAATCAGATGACAATCACCATGGTAACTACATTTTGTCTATCACGCTTGGAGCCCAATGTCACACGGTGAATGTCCGGGTCCTCAAAAGCCAATATTAGTTATTGTTAACTCAGGGTTTAAAGTTGACCCCACCGCTGGATTATGTTCCCAGAGACTGACTTGGACTGCAAAGCGTGGTTTATGTTTGAACAATACTTCTTGAAACAATGACAAACAAGTCATATATTCACAAATCTAATCTAAAATTAGGCCCAATCCTGGGTTGGTGTTAATTGGATTTGAAGAACCGGGCCCTGAGGTTTGTTTAACCATTAAACAATCCTAGCAGGTTTCAAACTACCTTTACCTGATTTTTGCACCAGGATTCTCAAGCAACTGGTGGGTGGGGTTGAGCCTGATGCACAATACCTGGACAAGGGAACACAACAATATCTGTACAATGTTGAAGGGAAATAACCCGCACTGGGACGATCAGAAACTCTTTGATACAGCACGGTATGTAATAATTTAATAATTGTAATGATACTAATAGATGATACAAAATATGGTAATAATAATAATGATGATGATAGTAAAACTGTGTAGCGCTTCTTGATAGCAAAGTAATCAAAGCGCATACTACAAACAATGCCGGCGCAGCAACGTTGTGTCAATTTGTAATTGCTAGTTTTATTATTTTATATCATTAATGTACTTTAACTATATTTTGGTCGTTTGGTTTTTTTAGGGGTGGATATAATTTAGAGGGTAGGGAATAATGTACAGAGCGCATTCAAACGCAGGCTATACCCAAGCAAATCGTTTCAAGGCATCGTTGCTAAAACCAAAGGCCGGCATTATCAAACATAATACCAGATTTACATCAGCTTGCAATAACCATGTTGAATTCTCAAGATTAAACCAAAAATCAAAATCTTTTTCCAGATTTGGGGCTAGAGTATGCAATAGCATCCCTTTAAGAATACGAAAACTACCTAAGTTGAAATATATACAAGATACCTTACTTGAAATACAACGTACTTATTTCAAAATTTGTCGATCTCCATACATGTAAATAAGCTATCACAGTTTGAGTAATCAGTACTTTATCCATATAACTACGTTATTACTTGCTTTAGTTATTTCTACTTACTGTTTATTTCAATTGTACTTTCTAGTTTACTCGTTGCCTCAAGTTATTGTAATTTTGTACTAGTTTTTAAAATGTGTTTTATTGAATTACTACCCGCCTAGACTAGCGCACTTGCTATTTGCGGGTAGTACTGATTCGTAATTATATTTAATGATCTCATTAAAAACTTGAAACTTGAACTTGAAACATTTCTTCCCAGCCTTGGAAGTTAAGAGAACATTCGCGCTTCCTAGTGCTCAATAACTGTTTATCATGTACTATGCTGCAAAACACGCATCTTGTATTTAATCCGTTATTGTTTTTAATAAATCTTTATGGCAATATTTAACCTTGTATTATCACACTCATGTGATTCATTAAATGATTGTTAGGTGATATATCTTCAGTAACGATTTATCTATGTTTTGTAATTATTTTATGATATATATCTCCTGATGTTGTTAGATATGACTCAGTTATGGCTCTCGCAGCTGTATTCATTATGATAACCGAACTGATAATGATAACACTTAATTGCCAGTGTTATATTTTACGAATCTTTACACGTTACTGCAGACTAATTACGACCGCCCTGATGGCGAAGATTCATACGGTTGAGTGGACACCAGCCATATTAAATGAAACATTCGTGGAGGACTCGGTTCTGGTCGAGTGGTACGGCCAGCTCAGCCGGAGGGCCATAAAATGGCTGATAAACAACAATATCGCCCTAAAGAACGATACAATAAAAGCGCATATCGGACATCCGAAGAACTTCAAAGGGGTCAACTTCTCTTTGACTGAAGAGTTTGTGGCCGTGTATCGCATGCATCCGCTCCTCCCTGATAACCTCGACATCTTGAGCTTGGATACAGGTAATAACCGTCGAATGGACAGGGGGTCAGGGGGGAGGGGACAGGGTCTCTTTGACTCTTCTTTCCTGAAAGGTTTTTTCGAGGACATTTTTTAAGCGGTGCGGTGGCACCGCTTCTATAAACAGCTTTCAGCATTTCTAAATGCCATGTCAACAAATCTGAAGTTTTAAATTCTTGTCAAAAATGTGGCTCAAATTCTGATTTTCGTTATAACTGGTTTTTGTTCTTGATAAAAAAAATTGTTTTTGCAATTGTTTGTTCGGTTTTATTGTCTGTTTGTTTTGCGACACGAAAAGGCAAAATAAAAAGAATCTGTTGTTCGGCAGATAAGAAAATAAAAGTAAACGAAATATCAAGATTTGTTGTCTTACTAAACAGTAGAAATAGGGTGAGTGATAAACAGAGACTGAATTTTTAATTTTTCCCAGACGTCCTGAACACTTCCCGCCGCTGCTAATGCAAAGCTGTTGTCTATAGAAGAGCTGACAAGAGTCACAATATAAATCTTACCGATCAAAGAGAAAGAGCCTCAAGAAAAATATAAAAAAAGAAAGAAAGAAGGGACCTCAACAATTACCAAACAAAAAACCAATACGCACCGCTTAGTAAACCTTCAGGGTAGCTGTGGAAGAAAGACAGACAAAGAAGACACTAATGAGATGACGTTAGCATGCAGATTTTGAATAATTCTAAGAAAAAAAATTTGCAGGAAATGCCACAAAAAAACAATGTTTTATAGCTAATTTTAAATGTTTCATGAGCTTAAAACAAAAATATTTAAGATTGCGTCCATTGACATCATTGTTCGGGGCCATATTTCTCGTTTTCCTCAGGTCATGTACCGATCAATCAATATTAACCCGAATACTGACCCGGCTCGTTTAACCCCTATACATGATTATTCCAGATAACTAGCACCTATCTCTATTCCAGGTGTTTATATGTGTCTTTAAGATTTTTCTTATTGCAATTTTGAGGTGAAATGAAGCTTAGTCTGTGTTATATGTTGTCTGTAGTCATCAGAAGAGGACCAAAAACTGTCTTAAAAATTTGGAATCAATCTTTTTCGCAGGAACACCAACCGGTAGATCCTACTCTCTGCCGCAATACTCTTTTGGAAACGCTGAAAAAGTGTTTGACGACAACAATCTGGAAGACATCGTGTTCACCTTTGGCAAAACCAACCCTGGAGCTTTAGTTCTGCACAACTACCCCAAGACGCTCACTAACATGGAGCTACCGGGGCACCAGGGGAGTAGGGTGAGTACTTGTTTGCCCTCTTATGGGTACTCACTCATTGGTCTGTAACTACTGGGACAATGTGGTGTAATAAGGAAGTGTGGAAAAAGATCTTTTAGTTAGTTCAATGTATTCAGTTAATTTACCTATACTACTTACTTCGCCAAAAACCGAAATGGTGGATGCAACCTGCAGACAGTGAAGACAACGAATTTATAATCACTTTAAAACATTCATAGATTATCTACAGCTCTGCTCCCCAGGATGAAGCCCCAAAATCGCTCGAGATCAATCTTTTGTGCATACTCAATTTTGATTCATACAAATTTACAGATGGTACGTGGATTCGCTAATTGTAAAATTAGAATAAACAAAATCAAAGTAGTTCTAGTTCAATTTTCACAACAGAGAAATTTGCGAGGAAACTAGCGAATAAAAACAAAGTTGAAACTGAAACGTAGCCCAATAATTTAAAATGCCAAAATGTAATATACAAACAGTAATATAAACAGAGTTCCGAGGTGACAAAAAGCTCAATACACCATTTCACTATGATTCATATTCTTGTTATAGTCATCTTTTGCTCGATAAAATTTCGATAATTTTTCATTCAAGATAGTCAATAAATGTTGCACCCTTCCCCGAAAAAAGAGGGTCGAAACTAGCACACAAAAATGTCGTATTTTAACTCTTTCCTACACGGGGTGGGGGGGGCAAATTCAAACTTCTCTAAAAAACGAACCGTTAAAGGTAGCACTCCAAAGTTTTGTGACTTTTCCTAAAATTTATTAAGGAACAATTTTATATGTTAAAGTTTTGTTTTTTAGTCAGCGTGTTTACATGGCAACCAGTTACCGAGTGACGTGTCAGCAAAATTTTTTCTGAAATTTTCCAAACTTTTTCTCATAATTTGAATTTTCTGATTTTTTTCTGTGAAACTGTGGCTTTTACTAATTAAAGTCCATTCCAACAAGACCGAGATTGAGAAGCTGTACGTACCCTTCAAGTTCCATTATGTTCCCTCTAATAGTTTCCGAGCTACGGGGCGCGGACACTTTCTGCCCCCACTCCCCCTCTCCCCCGGTACCAGGAACCCCCCCAAAGCCCGTGTAAGATACGGTTAAGTCTTACAGAGCAGTGCGTTTGAGTACGTCTATGAAAGTGAGATGTTGTGAACAGTTCTCGAACGTATACAGCCGGACATATGATTAAACAACTTCGACATTTGAAAATTAAGATAACTTTCAAGACCAACATTTGAGGCTGAGGCCAAAAATTAGGCGTTCTTATAACAGAAAGAGTTTGTTTTAGTTTGTAATATTTTCGACAAAAGAATTATCGTGACGGTTGGAGACAGTAATCACTCATAGAACACACAAATAACGCGCGTTGTCAAGGCAACAGCATAACAGCGAGTTATGTACGTGATGGTCACACAGAAACTGTATTTTAGTACATCAACTGGTCGGTAAACTAATTCCTGTAATAAAATATTAAAAGGAAAACGCCTCGCGATTGCAACTTAAATAGACACGTAAGCTAAAAAGTATTAGAAATTGTAAATGATATATTACTTGGCACCAACTGCTGGTAAAGAGCCAGGATATGTGAGAACACCAGTACTGACTTTCATTATCCAAGTAGAAAAAACCCATATTTTGGCCTGGAACCAGTACAAATATCCTGCGATATTTGTACTGTAGAGGTTATTTTGTATAGTAGCAAACCTGTTGAACAATTTTTTATGAAATATTACATTGGAAAGGAAAAGCCGTATAATAAATCTCTTATTAGACAGTTTAGTACGTAGTATCGGGCTCGTCAAAATACTGCAAGACTCGCAACAATATCCAGCCATACTACACACTAAACTGTCTAATAAGATATATATATTTGGTGGCACTGAAAACGGACGAGGCACAAGTCATCTTATAGACCTATTTGCAACCGAGATGCAACGCAAGCGTACAGGTAATGTCTCGGGTCCCAACAAACTGTGATGCGAGGTGACACGAATATATAGTCAGCAACAACAGATTTGACAAATATTTTGTTTGGGAAAATAAACAACAACAATTTGCCTATTTTCCTATAATTTTACAGATACAAAATATCTATGTACAGCTTATAGTGAAAAGAAGAACAGCGAAATAATCGTAAGGGCTAAAAATGCCAGGTGGCCAATATTGTATTCTTTTAGTATTTATGGTCGGTTCACGCACAATAAACTGAACAAGAAAAAAAAAGAAACCACGTTATGGAAGCAAAAAACTGATGCCAGTAAATCAGTAGTGAACTACTGCACTAACAGTTGCATGCCTGGTATTGTTTTAAAAAATGGCTTCATTTTATCTTTGAATAATGAAATTGAAGACAATTTCATATCTCCATATATAGCATTTCACACAATTAGACCTTGGAATCCCAAGTTCTTTTTTTCTTTCTTGTCAACCAAACCTCAGCGTTCTAAGACAAACGGAAGACTCGGATATACAAGAAAACATCTTGATCATCCTTAATTTTGGAGATCTCAGTTCGTCGTTTACGCGATACAGAATGTAGATATTGCGGTCCCAGGTTATAGGTGTACACGAAGTGGCCGTTAGATCTTCTCTCAGAAACACTGAGGAGTTTAACGAGGACAGCAATGTCAGTGGAAAAGGCACAAAACAATAGGATTGATTACAAAATACAATACGGTGTAGCAGCACGCAAGAATGTGCCAAGCTAATGGCAATTTCAGTTTGGGGTTTCTGTTGTCAGTGTGAACGTCTGGAAAGAAACTGCTGTATTATTCACGTTCGACCGCAAAACTGTAAGACGAGCGACTGTTGAAAATTTTAAAAAAACACGTTCTTGTGTTATGGTGAGTGAAAAGAAGTAATCAAAGTCTTTTGCATAAAGGTAGCCAGGTGTATTTATTTACCCAGTCTTTTACAATATGAAGCGTACCGGGTTTACAGACACAGTGGCTGTTAACTTCCGAGAGAGCGAGAGACGATTTTCATTCACAGATATTCGGGAGCTTGCCACGCTATTTATCAAGACATTTTAGTACTGAATATTAACAAACCATTCAGAAAGACAAAACTTTTTCTGAGCGAAAAACCTTTTTTTGCCATTGTTAGGATACCATGACCTTCTATCTCCACCACAAAATAAATGAATGCCTTTTCGGGACGGTTTAATTAAACTCGCATTTCCTGAAACAACTCTACTACTGAAAAAGCTGCAGTGAACAATTAGTTAAGAATTAAAACCGCTTCATGAGGCAGTGCACCAGTTTACAAAATTCGTGTACGACTTAAATGCTAGGGAAACTAAAACAGAAATTTGTTGCCGACCACGTTTGAGCTAAACAAACACCAATAGCTCAGGTGCTTGGATAAATTTTGGAATTAGCGACAAGTAAGTGAACGACACGGCCGTGTACTCGGAACTGAAAATTCTCGCTGGAACTTTGCAGCACGTTAGTTCATAATGTTACGTTCTCGGTTGCAGTTTCTTTTGTAAATATTCAATTTCAGCTCGTTTCTTTATTTAAACACTGGCAACGAATCCGTTATCCGTTACTTAAAGTATATTAATTTCAAAACGGAACCACATTTCTACGGAAATTTAAAAATGAAAATAAAACACAACACAACGCGCATTAACCGGACGCTGTTCTTCACTGGTTCAAAACGGAAACCATTTTTGTTGGCTATATGTCAGTGCTTTGGCCTTTACTTGTGAAAAGGGAAATAAAACATCCAAAAGTATATTTTGGAACAAAAGTATCGAAAATTTTCAGTCCGTACACGGCTAGCAATGATGTATGTCTGTATGCATGAGAAAATAACTCGCTAACAAATCCTGGCATCCCATTGTATTTTAAAAATATTCAATCACAAATAACATTGTTCTAAACATGGTTTTTCTTCATACACTCGACAGTAAGCTACAAATAATTTTCTCCAAATTGGACGAATTGCTGTTGAAAGTATTAAAATAGCTGGACCGGATTACAGAGACTGTTTGCTTCAAAAACAGCACGCGGGCCACGACATTAATCTCGTTTTTTAAAAAAATTATTGTTGTCAAATATCCGACATTTCCCAAATACCGTTTTATTCAAGTTTCTTTCCGTTTTGGCCTTGAACAATTGTGCGTGGCGACATTATATTTCGTGGTGCCAAAGCGGGTGGGTTAAATTAACAAAATGACAAAGAACAACCAACTTTCTGTTTGAAGTTTGGAGACTTCAATTCAAAACTTACAAAAAATAAGGAGAACACGTTCTTATAAGCTGTAAAAAACATTAAGTCGGACAGGGAAGATAATTCGGCAAGTTCCTCTATCTGCATTATTGTCCGAAGTTAGCATGAAGACGGCGTGATGCCAGGTATTTTAAAAGGAGAAATCGCTCACGTTCTAAACGCGACCGACCACGGAACGCCAAATTGGCATTCTCGTTTCCAAGTCAAAGATCCAAACCCGATATACAATAATTTCCGACTCTGTATCAAATGAAAATATAGCGCTTCGAGCAAATTTCACTACGAAACAGAAGATAATTATAATCACATACAGAAAGTCGATCGCATTGCACTTATTTATGTAAATCACATCACAAAAAAATATACACAATAGCTGAACCAGAAAACTCAGTTGAGCATGAGCGACATTGATTCAGGCACACCAAGTAGCCTAACATGTCTAAATACACGATAACTTAAAATAATATTTATGTTTCTGTTTCCGAAACGTTAAAAATACAAAACACAGGCCAGTCGTCGTTTGGTACGGTGGCGACGTACTAAACACCTGTCCGAGATATCTACCCAAAACAAACTTGCAATAAATGGACAGCACATACTCTACATTTTCGTCAAACTATGATAAGTTTGAACAAAATCACGCTAAACGCTGATAAATTCGATATCAATCGATTACCCTAGCCACCAAAGGTCAACAGGCTTTGTCCCTGTAAGTAAACAAAGTGAATTTGAAGATAACACTCACTAAGCTATTATTTGTAAAATATGGGCCTCTTCAACCATAAGACGTTTAAATTGAAAAACAAATAGTCTTGGGTTTCTGCTCCTTGTCATGAAAAAGCACAATAAAATATATATTATCTCTTCTTAACCATCAAAGCCATTAATCCAGTAACCGGCTCTGTTACACAGCTTTGTGATAACAACTGTTAAGACCCTCCAGATGTAAAGTCGACAGTCATTGAATACCGAAATTTGCACAGGTTCTATAAACAGCGAAACAAATCAGTAGTGAATTTGAATGGACAGCGAAAGCAAGTGTTCCGAGTTATTAAGAAAGGAATCCTTTTCTTTAAAAATACCCGATAAACTGAAACGCGAATACTAATGAAACCCAGTATTTAATTCATTTTGAGGCAGATTTCAATGAGTTTCAAAAGAGTATTGCCCATTTAAAAACTATATCCATTTAAAGTCTAAGGTTTATATGACCAGCGTATAAATGCGGATCTCGGTCAGTGAAATTGCGGCCAGTATAGAACAGAAAAACATATGCAACTTGTACGGAAGTTGATATATGTATGTTATATAGTTCTTGACACAAAATACGAAATTAATATATTGCATTTAAAGAAAATGCACACAATACATTCGCAAATGAAACAAATGATTGAATTTTTATATTTCGTAATTTCAGTAAAATCCACTTTCAGTTTAAATTAAATTGAAACTAACAAATATAACGAAGGGACAAACACCGATAAAATTTACTAACCTGGCGTAGTCTGCTTTGCAATAAATACTATCCTCTTTCGTGTAGCAGGTTGCTTCTCGGCCAAGATCAATTCCACACACACAGCATTTTAGACATTTTGTATGCCACGCACGGCCGCTAACTTTCACCAAATATCGATCAAGAATCCTTCCGTCGCAACCTGAACACTTCTCTCCTTGCGCCTAAAATAATAATAAACATTGTCAAACACAAACAACTTTTAGAAAACTTCATGAAGTTATTTCATTTCTTTGCCAACGTCTCGGTAGTTGCTCTGCATTTTTGCCAGTCAGAAGTGTTGCCAATGAACCCAATATGTTCATTTAGACAACAGAACTGAAAACTCACAAAAGCTCGTACATAACAAGTGCTCAATATTGCAAAAAACTTTGAAATACATTTGGCCGTCGGTCGTTCTATCTCCTTCACCCCCCATGTTTCCAGCCCCGTGGAGTGCCCTCAGGACTCAATCAATCTCCACGAATACCCATCAAGTGTTACAGTAATGAGCTTGCAATATAAATGTCAGTCTGTGGACTTACCGATACTTGCTCGTTTACTCGTTCCGAGGCAGATATTGCTGCCTTTTCTTCTGATGAAGTACTCATCTGTGGGGACGGAAAGTTGATAAATAGTTTTACAACTACCAAATTAATGCGGTATTTCGCGCAAAACTAGCATACGTTTGGCCACCCGCAGTGCTAGCTGGTGTAAACTTCAACTCCAAACGGCTTTAATGGCCAATACTGTATGACATTTTAATGAGGAATCAGACCATCTGATTGGCTCTGTCCTATAGAAGGCGGAGCAGCTGTCTCTAAAGAAATTGATCTTGCATGTAAAATGTTGTTTCTCTTTGTTGGCTTCAGATCATCCAAGTTGTTTTAAAATCGTCAAATATGCCTCAAGTACTCTCATGGTTATTCATCTCCTAATTTACTTGTCCCAAAACAGAATCATCGAGGACAAAAGATGTATTTTTTTCAATTATCAGTACTGTCTGACATTTCGTCTCTAGGTCAGCTTTAATGCCTTCGTTAAGCTTCCCTCATCCTAGACAAGCACGTGTAAATGCGCTGTTTACTTTCTTCAAGAGATAAATCAACTGTGTTATTTGCTCTAAGAATAAGGGGTGTGGAACTGTAACTTAAAGTCATCAACTTTGAAAGAAAGGCCTTACCTTTTAAAAACGAAAAAACAGCAATGTTCAAATCTAAAACATGAAGCACGGCTATTTGTTACAGTTCGAGTTATCGCAACAGACTGATGAAGAAAAATTTAGATATACGTTAAAAGAAACGATCAAGTTTGACAGTCATGCAGACTGCCTGCAGCTCATAGAAGAGCTGTTTTGTAAATGCAAATGTTTGCCGTGTGAATGACAGCCTGTATTTTAACACCTCTGTGCTGCACCAGCTGCAGTTGGCTCACAACTCAGACAACGAAATGAAAACCAACTACGAAGGCTAACAGAAAAAGTTTAGCGCAAACACGAGGCCTCAGAGATTAGACGGATTCCGAGTGAAATTTCCCACAACTGTTTTAATCAAAAACCAAATAAACCTAAGCCAATTGCAGACACATATTCTCACTGTAGGTGGGAATGTATAAAGTAAAGAGAATATCTTTAAAATAGTCCATCCATGAAAAGTTCAGATAGACTACAGTACTCCAACGAAACACTGAGTTTGTCGTGTGTGAGCAAACTAGAGGAAAGTTTTCTTCGAAACGTCTCGATGTAAGAATTCATCGTCGAGTTTTAGTTGTCCGCCAAAAGACGTACCAAATAAGTAATTAATTTGATTTTGCAATTTTGAAATATAACCACTTCGCTTCAATGGTTTCCAAGTGAATCTGTTCAAGTCTCGCCAAACAAGTCAATGTACGTTACTGCGAGAGATAAATGTGAACCCTGCAAGTAACAACAACTTTCAAACAAACAACTTTGACCAAAGATCATCTAAATGCAAATTGCTTCTCAAACTACAAAGAGCCTTTCTGTAGCTATTAAGAAGTGTGAAACAGTCTCCGACTTTAAGATTAATGCACAAAAACACCAAACGAAAACTTCTTTGTGTCGTTACTTGAGGATAAATCTCTATCCACCAACTCAATTATTTTACTCCCAAAATAAAATAAAACAAAGCGAAATCACTAGTCCCGTCAATACAGAAAACGTAGAAGAGACGACAAAAAGTGCAAAAAGTCTCACAAAGGCAACATATTACATAATTTATTGAACTACAAGTTTCTAAAACAAAACAAAAAATCAATAGCCCGCCAATGCAGAGAACGTGGAGGTAACAAAAAAGTGAAAATGTCTCACAAAGCCAACATCTTACATAATTTATTAAAACTATTTAATAAGTTCTCTAAAAAACCCTCTCTAAAAATACAATCGTAGCAGTACAGTTTCCAAGGACACCGATTCGTTTTTACAAAAAGCTGGAAATACGACGGAAATCTTTCCTCTCAAGAAAAGTACAAAGAATTAAGACACTAGAAACACAAAACGCTCCAGGCTTGTTCACACTAGCAACGCAAGGTCCCAAACTCAAAGCAAGATTATCCTGTTTTTCTGATGATACTGAACTGTGACTAATGTGCATGTGATATGCATAAAAGAATATTCTCATAGATGAAGCGCCAGAGTCGTTTTAAGAAATGGCGCTCTGTAAGTTTAAATTTATTATTATTTAATATTATTGTGTCGTTGTGTCGCTAGTGTGAATCCATACTTACTAATATCACGGTTTCGATTGGTCAACTTGTTCAAAAGTAAGGATATTTTGCGAAACAAAAAACACTAAAACTTTGTGTTTAAATCAAATGATTCAAAAATCATTCAATAAATTTTGAAAGAACGCCAACTTCCTCAACAAATGAAAAACCGAACGAGCGTGTACTTAGCCTTTAGGCTTTTGTCAACGGGTTCAGAAGTTTTACAAGTCTTCTATCGTTACTGGACTTATCTCTATCTGGCCCCGGTTGTTCAGAGAATAGCGCTTTCCAGCGGATAAGGTGGTCTTAATTGTTAACACTTATCCGTTGGTAGTGCAATTCGGTCTTTGAACAACTGTGCCTAAGAGATATTGTTTGATTTTGTCGTTGATCCCGCGACCTTACTAATCTCGATAATACTTGTTGACGATAGTTTTAAACCTTTCATTTTCTCTGAAATCTTCAGGAAAGTAAGCTCAAGAACAATGCTTGCCAAAAGCGCGATTAGTCCAACAAGTGTACGAAAAGATTTTTGTTGGTTTAAAAACTCAAAAGCTGAGTATACTTTTCAGTCCAAATTCAACCTACTGGGACTGAAGTCTACATAGATTTTCTTCTTTTCCCGCTTTGATATATGTTTTATCAAACACCTGTCGCTTGCTATGAAACATTGAAAGTGGTTTCGCATTGTCGGTTAAAGGGTTGTTTTTCTTTCATTATTTATTGATCGATACAGCAATTAAAACTTAAATGGAAAACAAAATTTAGATTTTAACCGAAAACACTAACTCCCAAGCGGTATTTAATTATTATGAAGCATGCATGCGCCGTCTATTTTCGTGATATTTTACTGGTATTACATAGTATCATACGAACCAAGTACCACAAGAAACAGAGCACCTCGAAGTCTAAACAGCTGACTCGGACCCGTTCGCAATTTATTCGCAGCAGTTAATGTACTTAGCATTATCCAAACTCCTCCCCACGGACACAAAATGAATATAATAATCTTCGGGTCACAGTGAAATTGTGCGCGGATAATAAATAAACATCAAATTTTACTGGTAATTGATCGAATAATTTTGTCCGGGGAGTAATTTAAAGCGTTTCCACCAGTCCATGATGTAAGTTTAAAATATTTCGATCGAACGTTGAAGCAACAAATTGACAGAGCTGAGCGATCCTCGCATTACAACATGATTTTCATTTTATTGAATGTTCAATCATCATATGCCGTACTATATCAAACCCAGCAAGACAAATTAAGATTGTTTGTTCAACGGACCAGAGGAAATTAATTTGAAGTACTAATCTATTTTTATTTTGTTTTCTACTGCAAAGCCATCTTATGTTTTCACTAGGTTAACTTGTGCATGGATATGTGCCTGTGGTAACCGAGTTTCGGAACTACGAAAAATAAACTCCAGAACCAACCCCGTATAAAAAAAACACGAGTGCTGTCCTTTGACTTCTGCTTCGTAAACGCAAGGGTTTGCCAAAACTTGATATTACACTATGACACAATTTTGAGAATAAAGAATGTTGGAAGAAATATCTTTGTCCTGATGAAATAAGACAACTTTACAGGGAACTAATCATTTGACATAATAATTGGCAGTTTGACTCATCGTTCTTAAACAAACTTAATCAGCAATATAACCTTGAATAATAATACTGAAGAAACAAACCGTTGCGACTGTTTTCCGTGGACTGATCATATCGCAACACTGAGCTAATATTCCAAACTCCAAATATATCGTCACTGAAAAGTGAAACACGTATCGACAGTGGGAATGGCCTTGTGACTATTTCACTGGCCCAGCAAAACGAAAAGAAATAATTCTTATTCTTAGAACGGCTATGAAAAAAGTTAGTTCGCCTATTATATTTATTCAAAAACAATCTCTCCCTAAATCTTGATTATACGAGCTTTGCACTCATAACTCCAAGAGTAAGTGTCAAAAGTAACACATGTCAGAATCGAAAAGAAGAGGAGGGGGAGCTATGGGATTCACGGTTTTAATAGAGTTCTCAGTGTATCCCTGGCAAGACAGAAACTTTTCTTTTATACGGGGTTAGTGCTGCCGGATTTCTGAATGTGAAATTCCAGGAGTTTTAAAATATTTTTAAAGGAAATTTCAAGGTGTTCTTACCAAGCTTAATTTGGTTTTAAAAAAAAAGTATTCTCATGGGTCACCAAACTGATAAAGACCTCTGCAGTTACTTCCTGATTTAGCCTTCCTTCCCCTTATCAAGAAATACAGATACAACGTTTACCACTGCTGTGTATATATTCACAATTTCGTAGATCAGTGTGCAATAAGTTGATAGAAGTTTCCCTCAAACCAAAACTTCAAGGAGTTTCCAAGAAGTTCTGTCAAAAGTCTGAATTTCAAGGTTTTCCAACTGCCCTTAAAACATAAATTAAATCAAGCTTCAAGGAGTTGAACAAACCCCTGCGCTCGCAACTCGTGCAGGACGTATAACAACTTGTTACAGACATTTGCTGCCGGCTTGCAGCCGATGAACAACACGAATTCAGAACGATACTGAGACCACAAATCATTCTTCGTTACCAACTGATGAGGAAGCTTCAACAGCTGAGTAGCAAACATTTCTTTTTTTTGTGGAAAACCGATCACATCCAATTGAAACAGAGACACCGAGTCGATGAAGCTCGAAGCAAAAAAGTAAACGCATTCAGTGGATGATAAAACGACAGAATGTCTGCCGACGCCAAGAGTCAAAAAAGCTACGATAAACAGAAATATTTATCGTTCTTTCTCAGCGAAAAGTGACGGCAGAAAAAGACATCGGTGCGGTTGCTTTACAAACCTTTTCTTCGCGACAAAACAAGGTTTCGAGGAAAGAAACTCGCTAGAAAAAGAAATAGCATGACATGACTGACCAGCGAATCCTGCTTAGGTAAAACACTTGCACGCCTACGAAAGGAAACGAGTTAAAACCTAACAACGCGAACACCAAAATACGCAAATTTACTAATTGAGTACGCCACGAGATTCGCATATATATGCACATCTACATGCAAGTAGAAACCTCTGCTTCATCAAGTTGAACAATAACAAAAATTAAGCTTTTAGCCTAGGAATTGGAGAAAATTACGTCAATGTAAAATATATTTACGAGTTAAGACAATACCTTTCTAATGAGGAAGAACTGCAGTCAGTAAACAGAGCAAGATTAAAACCTTGTGCATGGGAGAGAGACAGCCACAAAGTCCCGCAGATTCTGCGTTGAGTCGAGTTAGCTTACAAATGAGCCGGCAAAAACGACGCAGTCTTGCTTACATCTGCCGGAAGACCGAACAAAAACAGACGGGCGTACTTTGGAGCAGTTCAAAGCGTCCCGCCATGCAGCGAAGTCTTGGGGGCAGCACCTGCCTGGGCTTGCATAAAATCCCGCGGATACGCATGTGCCGCCAGCCGCCATGATCTGTTCCGACAAACGCAGACAGTTGGACCGACTGAAAAGTACCGCGACATCCCTGGGCTTTTGACAACGGTAAACCTGACTTAACATAAGAGGGAGAGGGTCTTTTGTCCAAAAGCGAAGCGAAGGGACTTGTATCCTAAAGGCTCACGCATGCAACGAGAAAACCGTTGTGAAACATGCAACCTGCATTTTTGCAGCCGACACAATTTAAGGTCTGAGTGTTTTATCTGCCCTGATAGATGAAAACTATTACAATCATGTCTGAATCTTTAACTAAGATCAAGAATAACTGAGATCAAGAAATTATAACGCAAACCGAAACAGGAATTAAAAAGAACCAGACAAGATGCCGTTTGAAGTAAACCTTTAACAGAAAACAAAACGACAAAGTCTAACTGCTTTAACTGAGACAGTGTGGGGTTTCTCCATTTCTTGAGAAATAAATAACGAGATGTGAGCGAGTAAATAGGACAGGATTTGACAACAACGTAATTGGACTCTTATATTTTCACTGAACAGTACATGAATGTACTTATTGTTCATCAACATCAACATATTTCGATCAATATATGATCATCACTCGAGAGGGCAACAGTCTGACATGCTAGGATGCAAAAAAAGCCAAGTGTGTTTGAATCCTCGTTTATATACTATACCAGATACATTTCGCGCCGACACAAAAGTCTTTGCGTTGCAGTGTAAACAGGAACAGCATTTTGCGGCGCAAAATCCTATCTGATATGTAACATGTCATTTTCGATAGCGTTGCGTCTCACTTTCGAAACGGCACGAATTGTGTGCCGGAAAAACCGTTCCAAATGTAAACAGAAGGCCTATCCACTATTGTGTTTACAACGGCACGAAAGCTATCCAGTATAGTGTAAACAGAAGGCCTATCCGCTGTGGTTTTTACAACGGCACGAAGGCTATCCGGTATAGTGTAAACAGAAGGCCTATCCGCTATGGTTTTTACAACTGCACAACAGCTATCCGGTATAGTGTAAACAGAAG
>JAOEHT020321333.1:0-10069 GCA_025448195.2 Parazoanthus atlanticus | reverse complement strand
AAGGGAAGGAGGGGTTTGGGATAAAAACACTCCCCCCTCCCTTCCTAGACTTAGAGTTAAAAAGTTACCAGAAAACTTATTGTAAGATTACCAGTAGCCTCGGACACAGTGTAGCTGCACTAGCAGGTAAATTAAAAACCAACTGGCCAGTATTTTGTTCAAAGTCACCTGAAATTGTCACTTTAATTATATATAATAGGCTTTTTTGCACTGGTCAACCTCTTCATTTATTGAGCGTAACACATTTTACACATAGTAATAAATATTCTATGCACATGGCCCTCACCACAACACTGGAATCACCCTCAACTGGTTCCCTATTCCCTGCTATTCATACTGATTATGGTAGATTTAACATTATTTTGTTTTCAATGTCCAAAAAATATGAAATTCTCAGAATAAAAGTTTTAAACTTCTGACTAAATATAAATTTAAACTTGTCCAAAAAACACTATCTATAGTTATTAGTTTAATATTGATCAACTATCTCCAGTTCGATTTGACATCCCAGTAGCATATTAAGTGATTTGTGTGTTTGTATGTATATATATATATGTGTGTGTGTGTTTCTGAGGCCAGTATTATTTGCTTATCTTGTATGCATTATTAGCTTTGATCTGACCGCTATTTTGATTCATATTCCAATCTAAATTTTTCCCAGTGGCCCAGCTCAGTTAAATAGCTTCTTAGTTACCCTACAGGAGCCTACTAGTACTAATTTCTGATTTTTTTCAAATTTTATTTAGCATTAATTTCAGTACAAACTAAAGTTTTTGTTGTTGTTGTCTTCATTAACCTTTTCATTCGCACTGGTCAAGTTTATCAACCTCTATCTTCTCCTTACAATTTATCATTATGAAATAAGTTAAAATAAGTAGTTTTGAGATTAGGGGAATTGAGCATCCATTCCAAACTCTTTAAGATGAAATACAAAATTCTCCCAACTCAATAAGAAATATATGTAGACAAGTAATGAGAGTTTAGTAATTCATCATTTGGTACTTTTGGGAGTGTATTAATAATGGTTAATATGCATGGGCCCCCTCCCCACATCAAACTTCTGCAAGAAAAAGTACATATTTAAACTAATAGTAAATTGAAATTTCTATATTGTTTCAGTTACTGGGAGCTTGTGTTAGCAATTGTGGAAAAGTGTTTCACTTGGAAGTATGTTCCAGAGACTTTTCCAGTGAGGCAAAAGGAATTCTACAGCGGGTAAGTGTTCTTTACAGTCTGTAGTTGAAGTCACAGTAAAAGTACTGTATTTCCATCTATGGAATAGCATTGTGCCTTGTGCTTCCATTGAATGATGTGATTATTCTTTGGTTCCATTCTTAAAAAAATCTTAAATAAATTTTGCTTGATGTACTGTGTGTACAGTAACTTGCGCTAATGTCAAAGCAGGTGCATAGATGGCAGATGTTATAGCCTGTGCAGGTGGCCAGGGACCCGCAAGGCTGATTGATGTTCCATTGATGGTACAGAACAGACTGTGTTTCTGTTGAAGTACTGCATGTATGTAACAACACAGTGAGCACTTGAATCATTGATGTGACAGAAAGTTCTGTGGATCCATTGGTGTGACAATGCTCTGCTTCCATTGATGTCACAGAACTGTGGTTCCATTGATGTGACAATGCTGTGCTTCCATTGATGTCACAGCACTATTTTTTCCATTTATGTAACAGCACAGTCTGACCATTGATGTCACAGCACTGTGCTTCCATTGGTGTGACAGTGTTGTGCTCTCATCTCAATCACAGTTGTCATAGTGCTATATTCTTTCCACAGCTGTTACATCACCATTGATGTCACAGTACTGTGCTCTCCATCACTATTGCAGCACTATGCTCTCTGTTGCTCTCATTGATAGCATTGTGTGCATTTGTGTGCCATACTTTTGGATTCTTTCTGTGAATTCATAACTACAGTATTATGAAGAAAACACAAGTCAAGATAGATTTTAAAAACTTATTTATTTAAAAGAATTTTACATGGAAAACAACTTTATGAATAATTGTAATTTTATAATAATAATGATAGTGATGTTGATAATGATAATGAATAAATGATAATGATAATGATAATAATAATTTTTATTAACAAAACACACTACATTGCGTGATCCAGGTTCATTTAAAAAATGTGTGTGTAGGTACTTTCAATAAATTGTAGGACTAAAGTCAGAAAACATATTTCAACCCATTTTGTAGGGACATGCCAAAGTTGCAGAGAAGTTTAAGGGCCTTATCAAAGAGTGGGCTGAAGATTTCAGAGATGATCCCCAGCTGAGGTGGGTTTTTGCAAATGTTACATTTTTGTACAGATTTCTCACTCTCAGGGAATTAGTTCACTCCAAAGACCATTAGAAATGTCTCCAGTAATTTACAGTATAATAATTAACCCCTAAATGCATAATTTATCAATATTCATTGTCTTATTCATCCTAAGATTTGCCATGATTATTATTTGGCCTTCAACCTTTCAATTGAGGTTGGTCACATGATGATTTGCCAAGTGCTGCCATCATGTTGGTTACTATAGCTCATATTTCAGAAGATTTATAAAAAATCCAGCAGGGGAGGCAAATTGAAATTAACTTCAAGAAATGCATGTTCACCAGCACATGCAAGTAACAGCTACCAGAGAGTATTTGAGAAAAATTTATTAACTCTCCACAAAAACTAAAACTAAAAAGCGAACCCTACCCCCTTCCCTTATGCATTTAAGAGTAAAGTCAGTGTTCTGCTTAATTTGAAAATTATGCCAGATATTAGTTTTAATCAACTGATGTTGATCAATGTGATATGTTTATTTCTATTATCTTAAACATGCCATACAATCTTTTGTCAATGAGACCCAATACTTTTAGGAACGTTATATATGTTTAGTAAGAACGAATTAAATTTTAAGCTGAAGCTAAATCTAAAGTTTCCCAAGCCAAGTGGCTTATGTAAGGGTTGTCACATAGTCTCATCTGCTAAATCAGCAATTTTAAAACTTTTATTAATATCTTTATAACTACTCATCATAGAATGATAAAATTTGTATCACAGTGATTAGATTGATAACTGCAATCAGATAAAGCAATAACTTGCCCTTTGAAGTTCCTGGAAACCCAAGCAAATTACCGTTGCTACTGGTTCATTGTCTAAAGACACAGAAAGGGATATTGTGGGTTCACTTGCAAATTTCTGTGAAGAGGTACACGTAAAGCATGACTGTTGGAACTTGGCCCTCGCACAAACTTTTTAACGAAAATGGGGTCAACAAAATTAAAGAAAAGTATGTTTTGATGCATGTCCCCTGATGTGTGCGAGATATTGGCATTGACCAGCAATGCATTTTTGATGTCAGTACACTTAGTTTCTGTAGATTTGAAGGCCCAAAAATAAAAATAAATATTTCAACATACGTTTATTTGTTTGATGGAACGTATGACGAGAGATAAGGGGCAATCTTCATTACAATTAATATAATTATTAAAGTAAAGAAACCTGTCACAAGAGAGGCAACATTAAAATGAATAAGCTTACCAAGTTTGGCAGAGTCTGATGGAATAATAACCGTGTGGGGAACTTTCTAATATTACTGTGAATAGGAAGAGACTTCAATATTGTTTGGAGGGACTACTCTTTTCCAAACCATGTCACCACATTCCAGTTATTACTTTGGATGTCTTAAGAGCGACTGTCAGTAATTATCGACTTAGTCAGGAAATTTTGATGGAAAAAAAAGTTTGGCGTTTATCCGATAAGCCGCTGTTGAGATATTTCCTTTTAGAGAAACTGGAAATTCGAAATTATCTTATTGATAAATTATATTTTCAATGGTATTGATTTCATTTTGTTTCAGTTTAATTCCGTCCATGTATGACCAGCTAAAAAGCGAAGGGATGGAATTCCCTGCTACCACAACAAGCAAGAAGGTACGTAGCTGTGTCATCCTATATATTCTCCTTTAAAACAACTACATTGTAGTAAGAATGGTGGTCATTCTGGTCTGATTATGAACATGAAACGGGTCACCCACGTAATGCATAAAATTGTTGTCCTTGTGTTTGGGCTATTTTGTTATTATTATTATCATTATTACCTGGATATTTAAGAATATCTTAAAAATGTTATGAAAACATTACAATTTGTGAGGAAAATACAGGTATGGCTCCAGCTGTCTGGAACTTGGGACCCAATTTTTCTACCTAACATTTATACTATTTACAGGTTTACGACTAAGAGTTGAAACAGTTGTGGCTGTAATGTCCAAAAGAAAGTTTTGTAAAAAGTATGCACACCCTTTGTTTTACTATTCTGACGGTTTCTGAGTTTACCAACATCAAGTGTTTCAAGCTTTCAAGAACATGCTGTAATGGATCAACTAGTTTTGCTAAGAAATTAAACGTCTTGAAAAATGGTCCCAGTTGAAGTAACAAAAGCATTCATATTTTATCTCGAGTAACAACTGCTAATTATGGTAAGGAATATGATGTAATCCCAACAATCCCGGATCAGCGCGAGTCAGAGCATGCATTTAAAAGAGAAAAACCCGTGAACTTAAGGTAAATTATAACATCCTAACTGGCGTGGTGCAGGGTTGCTCAAAATAAAACGGCGACCAGTAAATTTGACCACTTGCTGTACTGTAAACGCCGGCAAGAAAGATCTTAGAAAGGGTTCTATGGAGAGTTTGAATAATGCAAAAGTATGTTTTAGAGTCGCTGTACCTTCTGAGTTGCACCTCTCACTGCAAAGCAAAATGACAACCCAGGTAGTATAAAGCAAAATGGCGGCTGCCGTGGCCCAAAAGCACTACTAAATATGTACCTGGCAGCATTCGAAAGCGCCAGTAAACAAGTGTAAGGCAACAAAAATTGCAAAAAAAAACCCCAGATGTTAAGGTTTTAAATTATATTTGGCATTATAGTAAAAACGAAATTTATATTTTAGTTTTAATATTTCGATTTCAACTAATAGTTGAAATCGAAATATTAAAACTAAAATATAGAGTACTAATTTTATTCATATAAACCGATAATGGACTGCACAAGTCTGCGGCTGCTGTTCAACGTGCATTTAGTAACACTAAAATATAATAATATTAGGGTGAACTAAGGTCTTTCTGATTATGCGAATTTATTCTATATATATTACACAACACTTTACATTATCTATAGATGAAAATTAAGAATATGGCAGATTTTAGTTCTTGATTTCTCTTACAAAGATTCGAGAAAAACAAACTAACTAGATTACTTCCTTGCAAAAGATTCAATTGATCAGAACGATTAATCCTTTTGTCATGTCACCTTAGGTAGCCAAACAGTCTGCGTTTGAGTTGCCATTAAGAGGCAAGACACCCGAACAAATTCAATTTAAACTCAGCTGCCACATTCTAAGTTTCGTTAATTTAGGCTTTTAGTACAATTAAGAAAATGAATGATAAAACTCTAAGTATTGGGAAATTAAGATAAAGCTTTTAGTAAAATTAAGGAAATGGAAGATAAAACTTTAAGTACTGGGACACTGTCAAAAATGTGATAAAGTGCCTTCAATTAGACCGTAAAAGCGTCTATATAAACTGCTTGTAAAACAGCACGAGTTATTCCAGATGCGAAGTTGTAAAAAGAGAGATAGCAGACGAACAACTCCCAAAAGGTAGACGAATAAAGAGAAGAGCGATCCCTGTCAACTAACTGCCTTGCGAGTCTTGCTCTACACAAGCCTCTGATATTTTTGCTTTCAGGTTTCAAGAAGCAGCAGTAGCAGCTCGAGCAGCAGCAGCAGTCGTGGTAGCAGTTCCAGCAGTTCCAGCAGTTCAAGCAAGAGTTCTTCAAGTTCTTTGAGTGCAGAAGATGAAGATATTGCTCGAGGTAAACATATTCCCACAGCCCGAAACCTCTTGTAAATCCTTGGAGCCGTATTCTCTCTGTTCACTTTCATTTACCAGCCTTACCTTACATTCCGTTACATTTTCCCTTGTGCGTACATTTTCTTTCTTTCTATCAGCATAATTTGAAGTAAAGCTTAGTTCTAACAGTCTGCCACTGATACAAAGAGGACTTTGTAACGGCTAGGGCTGCATATTTTTCATGAACAGAATTAGGCTATTTGAACAAACGTATGACGAGAGATAAGGGGCAATCTTCATCACAGTTAATGTAATTATTTAAGTAAGAACCCTGTCACAGGAAAGGCAACATCAAAATGAATAAGCTTACCAAGTTTTGCGGAGTTTGATGGATTAATAACCGTGTGGTAAACTTTCTAATATCTCTATGAATAAGAAGAGACTTCAATATGGTTTAGAAGGACTACTCTTCTTCCAAACCATACTTTAATGTCACCACATTCCAGTTGTTAATTTGGATTTCTTAATTAGGTTAATTGGATTAATTAAGCAAACTCGGACCCAATGTCTTCTTCATTTTGTTACCGGCTAATTTGAACATTTTCTGGTTCCCGTAGAGGTTTGAGTTATTTGAAGGGTTTTGAAACCTTGACAAAAGTTCAGTATTGCAAAAGTCAATACAATGCAAACCGTCTGCATAAGTTTAAATTATACTGTCCGTTAGAAAAAGTATTGAGTTGTTTTGATTTTTTGTTGCTTGCAGCAATCGAGTTGTCTTTAGCTGAAGCTGAGACAAGTAAGGTAAGGAACGATGTTCATAGTTCAACCAAGTGCTGACCACACATCAGATCGCGGTATAAATTTTCACACAATGTAATTAATATGTTTGATCATATACTGATAGCTGAAGGTCCTGTGGCTGTTACAGTGTTGTAAAAGGTATACTGGATGGCAATTCGGATGCCAAGAGTTCGTAAAGAGTCTGGAAAACTGGAAAATGTCTGGAAATCCAAAAATGTCTGGAAAGTCTGGAAAATAGAGCAAAGGTCTGGATAAAGTCTTGGATTTTTTGGGCTTTATTCTGTAGCAGAAATAACGCCCAAATTTGTCATTAAATTATTTTTGAGAAAATATGCTAAATGCTCGAAAATTATCAAAAACAAGATATAAATATATTTGTGCATCGGAAGACTAGAACGAAGGTCAATAAAATATCTAAAATCTTGGCTTTTGTGTGAAACGGCAACAGTCTGTAATACTTTTGTCTAAAATGATTATCTAACTTTGAGTTTGGAAAATGAGGAAAAAGGTCTGAAATAAATCTGGAAAAAGTCTGGAATTCTGCATTCAAATATCTGTACGAACCCCGTATGCCACTACACACTGTTTTGACACAGTTATCACTTTCTGTGCCACCGCACTCTTGCTTCTTGCCATTTGGTCAGTATACTCAATAGTTGGTTTGTAATGGTCTTCTTGTTTTCAGTTGTTCAAATATTGTAATTTCACTCACAGTAACGACGCAGTGGTTGAGATTTCATTCTGCATTCCATCCATCTGCTTTTTAGATTCCAGATTTCATTCACTCTGAGCTGTTTCTGGTTTCAAATCGAACTCGTTCCCATGATTTTCAAATGCATGCTACAAATTTTGACTTTCTGGAGTCCTCTGAAATGAATCCTTTGAGTCATCTGGAATCATGCTCTCTGGATTCTGAGTTTTAGTCTTCTGTTTTCTAGCTTTCTGATTTATATTCCTATGGATTTCCAGCTTTCTTTAACCGTGTTTTAGCTTGCTGTGTTTTTTTTAAAAAAAACTACATTCTACATTCGGTATCCCAATCCTCCAGGTTCTGGATTATTGTAATTTCTTTTTCTGAATTTCAGCTTTCTGGACTGTTTTACAAGACAACTCCGGGAGATTTTAAATGAAAGGTTTCTAGAATCTTGCTCATAACTGTATCCACAGACGAACTGATTGGATGCTAAATTAACGTATTTCTGGATTCCCATTCCTCAGTCTCATTCATTTGGATTCCAATTTTCGGGATACTTAAATACATTAATCAAGAATCCAGTTTTCTGGAATAGAACGTCCATTCCTGTCTGGATCGTGAAAATAGCAGTCAGCCCTGAAGAAGATTTTCCGGCCATAGACCACTTTCATAGAACGCCCCAGCAGCCATGAACAAAAACTTTGAGTCGAGGCCAGAAAGGCCGAAATACAGCAAATGTACGGGAAATTGGAACTTGGTCTCGACTTGAAGTTATTGTTTGTGGTCACGGGGGCAAATTATGAAAGTAGTGTACGCTAACACGCGTTTTTTAATCTCCTTTAGAATGTCTTATATCAGCCAATCAAATAACAGTACAGAGGCTGGTGCTGACCGCTCGTTTTGCCCGACGACTTCCGGTGCAGTTCTTCACGTCCGCGTGGCCATATATGTAGTCACCCTGTTTGCAGCCGTTATCATTAACTCCCTCGTCATCACGATTGTCTGCAAGACTCACAGGCTTCAAAATCCCATCAACTATTTAATAGTGAACTTGGCTCTCGCAGAGCTTTTGGCCCCATCTCTGTCCATACCGCGCATTATTGCCGATATATATGTCCCCAGTTGGGCCGTAAAGGGACCCTTTGGGGTCTTTTTGTGCAAGTTATCAAGCTTTGTTATGGATGTCCCAACTGCAGTGTCTATCCAGACTCTTGTTATCATGACAGCAGATAGATTCCACGCTATCGTGTTTCCGATGAGGTCCGCTCTACTGTCATCACGCAGATGTGCCATAGCTATCGTTATCACGTGGCTACTGGCGTTTCTTCTCTACTCACCTTACTTTTACATTTGGCGCCTAATCAAATGGCCAACTGGAAATGGTTCAACAATAGAATTTTGTGGCACAAGCTGGGAGCCTGCGCTGGACACGAGGGCAGCCGACGAAATATACTACTGGCTTGTCCTTTGCATTCACACCGCAATCCCTCTCCTAATCCTGGCCACGCTCCACATTCTGATAATGACGTCACTAATACGCCAAGAAGATTTGCAGGCTTGTCCACAGCAGCGAAAGCGCAGGTGCAAAGAAAACAGACAGATTTGGAAAATGCTAACCACAATATTTCTCATTTGTTTGATCAGCTGGGTCCCTTACAACATCCAGGGATTCATTTTGTATTTGTATAACGGACATTTCCCCTCGTGTCCTTTTCTTATCTTTCGTTATGTCGCTTACCTTCTCTTCTATTCTTATTCAGCCGCCAACCCATGTGTCTATTTCATCTTCATCGAAAAATATCGCGAAGCTTTCAAAAAGCTTTTCAGTTTCCGTCGACGAAGTAGGAGTAACAATGGAGTTTCAGAATCAATGACACTCTATACAACAATTTGTACAAAAAATTAAGTTTAGTTTTAAATTTGGACATGATTGAGAAAGATTTTGATCGAAAGTAAAATACTCGATTATTAGTGCTCCATTTAACGTTCAAGCCCAGTCTCCACTAAAATCGACGCTGAATCGACAAACGATAGTCCCGGGTTCGAGCCAGGGTCATGTTTGTAAAAAATACCCGGGTGTTTCCTGTCAGTTGGGATTTCAACTTCAGAATTTTTATTAGTACTTTCACATAGTTTTGTTAGTCGTTTAGCTAATGAACAAGCAAGCATTTACAAAATGCTATAACTCAAAGATAAAAAGGAAGTTGCTGACACTCGACCTTTGAACAGTGCATGTATACATAGCACTTATATTGTAGTAAGGTTATTGCTCTATACAATCCTTTAGCATTTAGCGGAATCATTGTCGTGAGAAAATCCAAGTCAGTTTCCATATTTTTTGACGGTTAGTCAAAATAAATTTCGTAGTACTGTAAATTTGTAGTCACTGGGATGTCGCTTTTCGTTTGAGAAGAAGTACTGAAATATTTGATCTCGAGTCACTAGTTGGAAGACAACAATGACAACAATAACAATGACGTCTTTATTTAGTACTATTAATATTATTTTACAGTTTTTTTTATAAATACAAGAAATAGAATAAACAGAAATAATAGTACTTAGCTAATTGCAAAGTCAAGAGAGAAGAAATAAATTTATTTAGAACATAGCTGGCAATTTTTCGCGGGCTTTTTGTATGGCGCGAGCGTGAATCTAAATCTCGATAGACGCACGCCCGTGCGTCTATTAAATCGCGTGCTTGCGTTCAACCAATAAAAACGCTCAGAA
>JAOEHT020321247.1:0-10071 GCA_025448195.2 Parazoanthus atlanticus | reverse complement strand
AAGTGCCTTGCTCAAGGACACAACACAGTGGTCAGGCTGGGGTTCGAACTCACGACCTTCAGGTTACGAGTCAGACACGCTAACCACTCGACCACTGCGCCACCAACCTTTTTCAAGGTTATGAAACCCAAAGGAAAATTCTTCACGTAAATTGCATTTTGCCATTGGAAACAGACTCAAGAAAATGTAACAGATTTTCGATCATAATCATATAAATCCTGTGAAAGCTGTGGCCGTGGACTTAATTTGGATGAATAGATCTACTTCACACTCATTTTTAAAATAAACATTTCAAGGATCAGGCAGCATAAGACAAAAAATGGCTTTTGCCATCGGGGCGAACAGATTGCAATTTTCACTCAATTTTAGTCAACCATGCCAAACTTTACCCGTAATTGGCACCTGGAGTGGGTGAATGTAATCTCAGTCCCTAAACAACTAAGCTAACCAAGTTGTTCTTACATCTTCAATAACAAATGTCCATTCTTTGTCTTCAAAATGGCATTCTGGCCGAGGGTCCTGAAAAGAATGATTGAATGTAAATATATTTGTCATGTATTTGTTGGCAATTTAATTTTATAATTTATCTAATTTGCAATATTTTCAATTATTTTGAGAATAATGAACTCACCTTGTACAATGTAACAGTAATGTCAACATCTTCGGGTTCTGGCCATACAATGACCCCCCTGAATGGGTTACTGATCCCTGGTTGCCATGACTGGGGCTGTAGTAAGCAAAATAGAGCAACCAATATTAGTCGAATTACAGCTGTTTATGTTTACTTACTAATTATTTTATTGAGACTGTTTTGATGATTAATTTCTGCTATTGAAATTACTAAGTAACGTAATGTATATTAATCAACAGAGATTTTCATTTTCAAACTTATCTTATTGGACTTCAAACAAAGAAACCATTGTCTCAAACTGTTAAATTCAGTGACAATTATTACTGAAGTAGTGCTATAGAATGACAATTATACATTGTAAAACTCTTGCTAGTAAAATACTGATTAACCCTTAAAAGTTTAGGCCTATTGGAGCAACACCAATGTTTATGTGGGGGGCAGGGGGGTCATTTGGACCCCCCATGCTTTTCAAAATAGTTACAATTTAGCATGCATGCAGCTTTGGCCTTGTTAATTACTTTCCATGAGAACAATCCAGTTTTAATTAAGAACTGTTGCTATGGCAACAGTCATTGGACATCATGTCTGCCATCTTTTAATAGCTGCCATCTTGGATTCTTCAAAAATCTTATTTTTAGCAAATTTGCAGCAAATGTCCTCAAGTGAAATAAATAAAAAATGTATTTATAGGCTCAAATAGGAAAATATTCAAAAAGAAAATTGAAGAAATTGAAATAGAACAAATTTTGTAAAAAAAAAACATTTTTTATTCAAACTTTAATTTGCATAATTAATTTTGCACACATAAGTGATGACATCATCCAATTACTGTCAGAAGATGCGTTCTTAATTGGACTACAAGTTCTGCAAGTTTCATTTTAATTGCTGCAAAGCTTCAGATTTCAAAACTAAAAACTGTAGCTTTTTCAAAAAATGCAATATTGAAGTTATAATAAAATTCTCTAATATGATTGTAATACATTTATTTAACACTTTCCATGACACACCCAATTTAAAGACCAAGGTCTGAGTGCTCAAGAACAATAAATAATAAAAACTATAACTGGGCAGGGAATCAGACAGGGGGGCAAGGGGTGAGTGTGATTAGTGGTAAGGTAAACAAGGGGTACATGTATATGCAGCCTATGGCATGGGAACAACAGATGGTAGGGTAGACAATGGGTGGGTGTGACATATGATAAGGTGACAAGAATGGGTATAGGTGGCCTCTGTTAGATTGGACTTGTAAGGGGTAGGGTGACCTATGATTCTAGGCGGGGCAAGATTGAAGTGATAGAAAGTGAAGAAGTTTGAAACAGGATATTATTCAGCCTTGGCAACACCTACCTTTGTAATTTTCCGCCTTCGTCTCCTTGTCCACACAACACTTAGCTTATTGGGTTGCCTGTGAACACAATATAATTTAATTAGTACTTTACAGTATATAACAATTAACTTTTAGAAAGCAAAAACAATATGCAGTACACACAGGTTGCTAACTAAAAAATAGACCACTCACTGCCACCTTAGTACAAAACGAAATGGCATTAATTTACTAAGGCATGAACTTAAATTATTAGGTTATCTGATTTTCTTGACAAAATGTTAGGAGTAATAAATACAAAAATAAAATGCAATACACTTCCAAGGGTAGCACTGTTCTAATCTTTCTTCATCATTAGTCACTGGCTGGTCTACATGCACTTAAACCACTTAAAGTTCTAAATGTTCATTATCAATTTGCACACTGACTTCATTTTTCTTAAGTTCTGTGTATGTTTATTTGCATTTCTCTTTTTTCACACAGAATTCTAAAGCGAAACTAATTTCTTGTTGTTGACAGTTGAAAAATAGAACTGACATACATGTAGGGTAAATATATTACAACCTAGATACAACTGAAAAAGTGAAAATTTTAAAATTATTTTTAAGTCAAATCTGAGGAAAACATAAATAAAAAAGGGTCCATCAACATAGGAAATGAAAAAGGCCCAAGTAGCAGTAAACAGGAATAGTCTGTAACACTCCATGTTCATGAAGTCGCCATAAAATTGTGGTCATATATAATAATATATGACATCTTGGCTTTTTATGGAAACATGAGAGATCTTCACTCACAGGGTAACTATAAAACAACTGAAAGTGAAAAAGAAAATAATAACATCTAAATAAATTCTTGGAAGGTGATCAGTGATAGTCACAATCAATAAAAAACGGAGGTTTAAAGTGCTTTAAACACAAGCAAAAATTTTGAATTCAAAATAGTTACTGCATCACTAAAATTCTAAATTTTTGGCTACTGCTACAGCCTTCATCTGAGAATTGTGTCAAGAACATTCTATATCTGACCAGTGATATCTACTAGATACTTTAATTTGCAAAGACACTGTCTAATAGTATCAAATGCAATTAAAAATTGCCAAATAAAAGTGTTTTAAACAATCTGAACATTGCAAATAATCATCTGCACACTTTCAACATAACTTGGAGATAAATCCCATATAATGATATATATACAAACAAATACCAACACTGTTTAAAGTGTTATATTACATGTAACACATATGCTACAAGTTTCGCAGAACTGAAGTTCCAAAATTGGGCTAGCGCCACAGGTATATTCAATACAGATTTATAAATGTATAAATAATTTTAAAAGATCTGAAACATACTGAGGCAAGTGGAGCTTAGCAGTTCAGCCTGAACATGTGCACACAGCGTGGTGACCGGAAACTGCATAGTTTACATCCCGTCACGTCGAGATTTGCTTGTTTCTCAATCGAGACACATGCACAGACACGCGCTGCCAGTTGACAGGCCCTTCGCGTAAAAGCCAAAAGATGGAAAATTGCCACGTACTTAGAACTTGAAATACTCTATGACACAATTTACCGTAAAAATCACCAATCTCGAACGATATAAACACAAAGGTTGAATTTCTGTACTCAGGGCCGTCTTCGAAAAATACAGCAGTTTCCGGAGAACAAAATCCCAAATTCTTTCGTACCAACTAGCTTCCTTCAATATTACAGGTGTGTGCTAGTACAAGTGGCTAGCCCAATATTTACAAACTGTTTTTACTGTAGTTCACAGATGTAAAGTTTTCAAAATGAAATCGAAACAAACTTTTAGTTCAGATCTACGAATTGCGAAGTTAACTCACACATCTACACGGTCATCATTACTCACAAGAATCTAACTAAAAAAGTTCTATTGAAAATCTGAGCTAAGAAATACAAAACAATTACTGACAATGTTATAAGCGTCAATTATTTTTTTCTAGACGACTATTTAAAATAATCTTGCACACACTGGTTCGACGACTATTTTAAAAACGATGTCGGCAGGAACAGTTGATTAACACATAAAATGATAAATCCCCGACTAAACCTTTATATCATCTTGTTATTATCCAATGCAGTTGTGTACGTGTTCCAAATTATCACGATCCTACAGATCACTGAGTACAAGTATGACACTGATGGGTGATCGCGGACCGATCTCATGTGCAAGTTTCAAATGGTTTTGAGAATTAGCTTACCATTTTGCTTTTCTTGAGCATTCCACCGTCAGCGACTGGTATGAAGCCGTGAACTGGAATTTGGAGGCATTCTTGCCAACACGCTGAAGACGCTTCCAAACAGATGTCATATTTTTTCAACTACAAAAAAGTATGACATTTTTCAGAGAATCTCATTCAGACAATTCAATCACACCCGACATCCTTGCGCCATTTTCCATGTTCTCGCTTCAAAACATAAATTGGTAACCGCGCAGTGATTATTATGATATTCGATTTAAAGTCGTAAGATATCGTGGCAACTTCGTCGACTCGTACGGAGAACATAGCTCGTCGATAGCTTTTCGGTATATATCGTAAAATTTTTTCTATTTACCCAGAAACGCTTGCGATGCAAGTTCCGATATCGAATCACGAGAAGACGGCCATATTTGCTTGATCATCAACTATCTTCCGGCTTTTTCGCGTTGGATTTAGACATACAAAAGGTACAGGACTTGATTTCTTCCGTAGATGTTTCAGATATGGAACACACTCTCTTGCTGTTGAATTTGAACAATTTAAAGAGCGATTTTGTTTGAGTTTCGAGGGCTGTCTTTTGTTAGGGTCAGGGGGTGGGTTTCGCATGGGGTACCTGCTTCCAGACTTCTCGTTTGTACTTTTACGTGTGTTATATGAGAACAATGTGCACACTTAAAATACTAAGCTGCAGAAATATTTCCACGTGTCTGTTAAACATATGTTAATTTGACTTTGCTGGAGTGTTAGAATCAACGCTGTGTAAAAGTTCTAATGTGACCTGTCTTGTAGTTCGGTTGCAGATCAGCAGATCAGTACTAATTTGTGGAAACACGATCCCTCAATATTTCAAACTCTTGTTCTGCCTTCACCAGGCCCCGGAAGATGGCAGCTACCGGACCTTACAACTATTCATATATCTTCAAGTATATTATCATAGGTGAGATTTTCTAACGTCTTTGTGATTTTGTCTGATCGTGGATGCGAATAATGACAGTGGTTTATTCCTGCATGACAAAGCAATACTAGATTTAAATAGATGTACGGAAATTATGCCAGATTATAAGCTTTTGAGGCGTTGTGGTTAGTGGTGTTAACTAATGTACTTTTTTTCAAATCATAACAAATTGATGAATGTATACATTTATGAGATTGATTTAGATCGAAGGTTTAAAATTGTAACTTTCCTCTTGAGAAAATAATAACATATTTACGTCATTTCTGAAATTGAATCACCAAAATATTGCAAAATTCGACTGATTGAGTAATTTATGTAGTTTTGTTGATATATAATTATTGACGACAAATATATGTTACATCTAGATGTATACCGTCTTCGAAGAATAATTGTCATGTTTGGTCCACTGAGAATTGGCAAATATAAAGCAAGACAAAGATAAATGAGTGTAACCTTATTTGACTCTTCACATTCTGAAGACCATATGAAAAAAATAAATGTAGTTCTTAAACAGAAGATCGTCAACATTTATTTATATATTTTTATGTCAGTTTGTTATTTTTGCTGCTTGTTTTCATCCTGTTTATAATATTGATTAGCATTTCATAATATTTTAAGTTAAAGCCTTATCGTAATGTGGTTCTGTGAATTGCCTTGCTGGAATGTTTCAAAATACTTTGGTATTTTTTCATCTATATTTTATATATTTAGCCAGAGCATTTTTATTATAATCAGAATTTAACCTTGATACATTCAACTTTTCAGTTTTTAAGTGAAGATAATTTAATTTGATGTTTAGTTTTGTAATTCATATATATAATCAATGACTGTATAAATTTGACACAAGCTGCATAGTAACCAGTATTATTAGGATATTTTTATCCATGACAAACTAAGCAGTTTCTTCGGTAATGTCATCAAGAATTGTGTACTGTGATATGGCTTCCATAATATGAATATATTTAGTAATATTAATACAGATTTGCTGTGGAGGTTTTGTGTTCAACAAAAATCAGTTTATAGCACTTTCACAACCAGTGTCATATATAGTAGACGTTTAGAGGTGCAGACAAAGGTCTGATTGTAATGTCATTAGATTTGATGTACATGTATCTTGTGTTTTGGCATCTGCACATACCTATATAAAATATAATTTCCCAATATCATTAAATATAACTTGGAGTGCCCAGATGTCTCACTAAAGATTGCAGATTCATTGAACTGCAGCAAAATATGTTAACTTGAGATTCAAAAAACCAATTTGGCCATCAAAAGTTGTTGTTTTTTGAAAAACGACTTGGCAATAATTAGGTTAAAAGTGCTCAGTGTTTTCCCAGGTTTTGGTTTTTGAAGATGGTCATTTTCTGAGCAGTGGATGCAAAAAAGTTATTTTTAGCCATAGTATTAAACAGAATAAAGTCGCTTTGCCTTTTATGTGTTACTAGATTTTTTATTTGTCTTTTTAAAATTTTAGAAACTTTTCAACTTCTTCTTGCAAACAACACTAGGCAAGGGGAGGAACTTTTGAATTACATCTACAAAGTATAGATTGTTACTTCATTTATCAAAGATTCCACCAACTCGATTAAATTGGGAGTTTCCCACTTTGCAGGAACAGCTCTCGTTTTCATGATTTCCTTCTAAACATTTTCTATCGTTTTTAAAAGATAGTTTGTATCGGTAAACAAGGGATGAAACTACTACGTAGAGATATAAAGGAAGACAGATCAGGCTCAAACAGAGGCAGAAATTAACAGAAATAAGCCTTAGATGCAAAGGTGCAAACAGTGATAATGATTTCTGCTTTGCAGGTGACATGGGAGTGGGAAAATCCTGCTTGCTTCATCAGTTTACAGAAAAGAAGTGTAAGTTTTAACTGTAACATTTACTAAAAGTCATTTCAAAATCTTAGCCTTTCTAATCTCTGTATCTGTAAGGTATAAATACATACATACATACATACACACATATCTTTATTGAAGCTCCCTTAACTCGGCTTTTCAGTTACAATTTATCTAAGCCAAGCTAATCAGTCTAATCTATCTATCTAGTACAAATTACGAATTGAAAGCTAAAAATTACATGTTTAAGCTGAAATTAAAATATAAACAATGCATGAAATGCGTAAAATTAGTAAGACGATGGTAAGATGTTAATGAGTCGGTGTTTAAAAACTTCAGGACATTTGGCAGGTATCCAATTTGGCACCATCTTGGCATCTGATCAATAAATTATTGGTGAATAAAGTTCCATTGTTCCTTTTCGGCCTGGAAGATGCTGAGTTTAGGTTTCGGCTCTGTTTTTATTTTTACTTTTTGTGTTGCGCTTGTTCAGCACATGCATTATGCAAATCAGTTTAAGGCCGCATTACTAAATGCATCTGGTGCAGTTGTTTGGGCATCAGACTTAGAGCCAGCAGACCTGAGTTCAATTCCCGGTGGACACGTTTCAATTTTTTTCTTTTTGTTTTCTTTTTTCCTGAAGTAAATAAGCTTTTTTTCTCTTTCTTTTCACTTCAAAATTGAAAATATCATATTAACAGAAATCAGGATCATTAAAAAGCATATAAGTATGATATAAACAATCTACCAATATTTAACTAAGTTGCTGGCCATTTTCTTTCACAAACATTAAGATTGGATATCAGTTACACTTCATGTAAGCTGGCATATATTTCCCTCACAAATATTGTACAAATTACAGTCTACAAGTGAGCTTTTTCAATCTATTAAATAATTACCAAGTGTACAGCAAGGCCCAGGTTTTGCTATCTGTAGCCTCTCGTTAAAACAGGGAATAGGGTGTGTCAAAATCAATGTGATATCAGATGCCAAGTTGTACACGTGATGTGTCATAATGGTCAAAGTACACAGTCGTGTACAAATGATCACTTCACCCACTCTTTGAACACACTTATAAAGTAATTTTTATTAATGCTGGTTTAAAGCACATCACTGTAGTGTCAATATCTGTAGGCACTATTGAGTTGGTTGTATATATGGGTATTCTTATTATCATATAAACACTTGGGTGTCTTTATTTAGAGTTCCCAAACTGGTTTTTGGCAAACTTTTAAAGTTGATTTACTGGAGCCAGGTAAATCATATACAGTACATATACTAGGATTTCTGCATAAATTCTAGACCTGCAAAAATGAACTTCAGTAAAACCTTGTTTGTTGTTATGCAGTTATGGCAGATTGTCCACATACAATTGGTGTAGAGTTTGGTACCAGGATTATTGAAGTATCAGGACAGAAAATCAAACTACAAATTTGGGACACAGCGGGGCAGGAGAGATTTAGGTAAGTATTCACTGCTGATCAATAACAAGCTATTTGAGTGGATACTAGACACAGTCTCTCATTATATGGATCCCTCTGATCAAAATCACTTTTCAAAGGAATTTATTGCCATGAGCCAATACCAATAACTAACAACCCTGGTTCCTGATTAAGTCTGGAAATTTTACTGAAAAACGTTAAAGCTGTATTTTGTATACGCACTGTACTGATTTGTCTTAAGAATAATTTACGGGAGCTGCTTGATCTGGGGCCTGTGAAGAAGTCAAAAAGTCAAGACAAATTTTTTTATGGCAAAAGTTTTTCAGCATTGCATAACAATTTATTACTCAGACGATGTAGTTATTAAAAGTTCTGATGTTTCACAGTCTTCAAATTTAAAAAAAGAGCAGAGCTGTAATCTGGTCAAAATAAGCTGATGCAGTACCAGAGAGCAGGTAATTAAACACAAGATTTTATTGTTGGGGAAACAAATTGTTACTCTGTTGTGTGTCAGGGTGAAATTTATATGGTACCCATTTGCCCTTCCCGTCTGGCATCTTAGTTTGAACCCCTGCTTTCCTTTAACAATAACTTGGCTCATAATCATCATAAATGTTTTGGGAAAACACAGAGTTGATATGTCCATGGTTGTCAAAATAAGTGGCAACCAGCTAAAAATCTTTTGGAAAGTACTCTATGGAGAGTTTAAAATATTGCAAAAGTTGGTTTTGGAGCTGCCTACTTTATAATGACAACCCAGCAAAACCTACAATGTATTATGTTTGTCAACTTTTATTTGTTATGCTAAAGCAAGATAAATTGTTGCCTCGGAGTCATGAACATTGTTTTGAAATACCAGACAGTATAACTTACATGGTTGCATGCTGTCAATCATATCTACAGGGCTGTTACAAGGAGTTATTACCGAGGGGCGGCAGGAGCGCTAATGGTTTATGACATCACGAGGTACCCAACTATGTTTCTCACAATCTAACACTGTACTCACTTTCTTGGGTTTTTTCCTGTTGTTCTTTTGTTTGCACATTAAATAAGATTAAATGCAAAAAATACCATTTCTAAAAATTTAGGTATTGGAGTGGAAGTGTGACAAAATGAGTGAAAGTTTTTGGGTTCAGTTGGAGCAGCTAGAATTTCGTGGTGTTTGGGCTTAAAGCTTTCTGCTGTGAATGCCCATACATGTACTTATATTAAATGATAATAATTTAATTTTACGTAAGGGTTTATTATTTACCAAAAATATATGTGGACATTAAGTACAGTATATTGAGGTATTAACTACAAATATAATATTTATTTTTCCTAACTAGGAGAAGCACTTACAACCACCTAAGCAGTTGGTTGACAGACGCAAGAAATTTAACAAACCCCAACACGGTAAGTTCCTTTTACAACAAGAATTAAATCTTGCTCTTGTAATTTAGAAGTTTGAATCCTGCAGTCTTAAAACCAGTGAGGCTAGGAGTTTGATTGTGACAAACCTATTTTAGAGCAATGACCTCACTTTTTTTCCAGTGTTTGTGAGCAGTGTTTTTCTTGAGCCTAGAAATAAGGATAAATTATATATCATGGTGCTCACTACTCCTGGAATTCCTGGAAAACTCCTGGAATTTTGAAATTTTCTTCCAGGGCCCTGGAAAACT
>JAOEHT020321157.1:0-10071 GCA_025448195.2 Parazoanthus atlanticus | reverse complement strand
ACAATGGTCTGACTTAATGAGTGCTCACTTTTCCTTTGAATTTGGACCGGAAGTCTGAAACTCTTGATCTGTGTATTCTACAATCATGCAAAGAACAACTGTTAGTACACTTCCAGGATATCAAATACAGTGACATTGTAAATGGAAACGTGGTATAAACTGTATAAGGAAGTGACCTATCAGCTTGATATGACTTGTGTGTTTAATCAGTCTTTCATCTATCAGTTTTTACAGTACCCTCTGTGGTTGCAATTCAATAGTTGCCTAATTTGAAACGACCAGAACTTACTTTTTTGAATTTACTTATTATGGCTAAATTATGATTTCTACAACAAATATTACTTTCAAATTGATAGATTATTTACAATGAGTATTAAAATGAAAGTTGGACATTTGCAATGTGAGAGAAATTCAGACATTCGGATAGGGAAGGGTCTCGGAAGTAATTTTGTAAGGCGTCTATCGGTTTAAAGTGACTTCCACCTGTTTTCCATTTTTCTTTGTCACTATTGAAACTACCAAAGGCTTTCGTATTTATCATGATGACAGATTTTTGCTAGTTTGTGGTCAATGGTGTTATTACTCCCACTTGTTAAATGTTTTACTCCAACTGAATATAGATAGAAGGTACTGGTGTAAGTTATACAGAGTGTTCATAACACCCTGTTAGTATTAAACTGCATATTATAAAAAATGAATTTGATGACCCCCATTTCTTATTGTATTAAATTTGTTGGCACAACAAGGAGAACATGAGGATATTTTTTAAGATTGTACCATTCGGAGTTTGGCACCGCCTTTAAATTTCCTGAATTCTGAGGTGGCATCAAATCCTGATAGTAGGATTTTTTTAAAGTTCCCTCGATGCAAACAAATTTAACAATAAAAAATGGACATTACTGAACTCATTTTTAATTGAGGCAATGTCAAGTTGCCATGGCAACAAATATTGCAACTGAAATCTATTGATGAATACTAGATGAACTTCCGGTACTAAACGGCTTTTCTCTTATACATTTGCTCTCATTGCTATTCTTTTTCTTGTTTTTCTTTTGCAAAGGATTAAAACTGGGTCGATCGGGCAACGGTTAACAGAAAAAAATTGGGGATGTCATAACACTGCACTAAAGATAACAATTCTTTCCATTTTCTATAAAAATAAGTGTTTTGCTTATTCTCAGCCTCGGTGTGTTCCAAGGGTGTGTTCTTAACATGTTCTTCAATTTCGGACCTTTTCGTAACCTCGATGTTCTTATAAAAAAACGTTCTTATAAAAAAAAAATAAATAAAAAGTGAATTCTGGGAACTGATCCAAAAATATTTGAACTTTGGCTCGTTTCAGCTCCAGTAATGATCTGGCTCTGGTACAAAATTTGGAATCTCCATTTCCGAAGCGAAGACCCTCTTATAAACTATAGGATGAACTGAATGTTTCCGCAAGCGTCCAATCGCAGATCACCGGATCGTTTGGGCTCATCCGAATTGTAAACGTAAAAGGCTGTATGTATATTTACAAGTTAACCGGCTATGCGTAGACTGGTGTACTTTGAATTATTCCTTCATCCACAGCGAGGGGCAGCGTTGTGGTTGAAGTCTGGGTATTAACTTTCTCAGTTACTTATTGATACGAAGCACGTGATGCTGTTCTCATTGTCGCAAATTGCTCCACACTTGGGACTGAGCCTGTTGCTGTATTTTGCTGAGCAGATTCGACAATTCGACAGTTGCCGTCCTGATCTCAAATTGGTGACAAAAGAACGGTCGGGTCTCTGGAATTTGCGCTTCCGGCTGATTGAGCATTAGAGGTACTTTTAATATTTAATACGGTGTAAACAGAGAAACAGCAGTGTGAGTTACTCAGCGGATATAAAATATTGATAGCACCATTTTCTTCGTCCTACAACTGAACTGTCCGGCCGGTGACTTCATCTGCAACCCAAAGACCGCTTAATCGTCGACTCACAGGAGTTGTTGACGATGAATACTATTCGTCCCTCAAAACCAGTGGTCATTGTATTTCTTCTAATTGCAGTGTTGAACGTGTGGTTTTTTTACGGCCGCCATTCGAAAAAAATCGTACGTTCCTTTCCAGGAGTACATGTGGTTGGATCGGAATACAATCTGGGGAGTCAAGACAAAACCTTGAATTCTGAAGGAGTTAAATATGTACTTATTTTGCCCCATAAACTCGAGCAAGGATTGCGTGGCTTTGATGCGTTAAGTCCTCGTGACCGGAAAAGCGTCACGCAACTCGTTGACTTCCTCGAGAGTGACGCTGAATTTGACGGCGCAACGGGTCGTCGTTCCAGTAACTCAAGAAAGGACGGCGATAAAACAGAGCCGTTGTCGAAGCAAGAATCAAGAATGTCCTTACAGAAAACTGCTTGTCGGTTTGCGGTAAATATGTGGACTGTAGTAATTCGTAACACAGGCCCGATAGTGGTTCGGGAAAACTCGGATGCTCTGGTACAGGTGTGTAATTTCGTGCAAGGTGTGTTCTTAGTGCGCAAATCAGTGTTTCAATCCTTGCGGTGGAATCATGAATATGGAAAGCTTGCTGCTATGGACTTTTTTCTACGCTCTAAAGGAGAACTTCGGATTGCCAAACTGTCTGACTGCATAATTTCTAGGGCGCTTAACAGACAAGATCGTGGCCAGTATGAAGGGTACTCGGGCCGGATGTTCAAGGATTACGGAAAGCTTGGAAAAGACCACAAAATCTTGCGGATTGTGCTCCCTAAAAGGGTGGAATGGACTAAGTGCGCACCTTTATCGAAAGGATCGTCCCTTTGCCCAGCGATGTCCCAGTTTTCTCAGTTCAATGCCCCTCGTGACCCTTTTATGCCCATATGCTGTAGTTCTATGTTGAGTAAAATGCTACAAGCTGTAGCCGAGGCGATGTACAGTGCTCGGGTGGAGTTCAGAGTCATTTACAATGCGCAAATGGAAACAAAAAGAGGAAGTAAGATCTTGATCCTTAACAAACCGGATCTAGATCTCGCTGTGTCAAAGAAAGACAACGATAACTCCACGGTGCATCGGATTATTCAACAACTGCTTGGGCCAAAGTACTACGTAGGTGAGAAAATGCACACGCGCTTACCCATCAGCCGTATCGTGCCTCATTTCGCATCCTCAGTAAGAGTGAACACTAGTAAGATATTTACTGGAGACGAGGACATGGTCGGGAAATCGTTGTTCAAAAGTGGCATTCTTAGAGAAATGAAGAAATTGCTGCCTGTGACAGGAGACCTCAAAGAACGTGGCTACATTGAACTTCTTCCCTCCCCCCGACAGCATTTTCAGTCCTCACCCACTGTGCTCATCGGTGGAAGAAAATACAAAGCGTACAAAACTTCTTAGCGAACAAGTACACCCCTCCCCCGACAGTACTTCCAGTTTTCAGCCACTGTGTTTATTGGCGGAAAAATTAAAACTGAATGAACAAGACTTGTAAGTTTTCTGAGCGGATTGTTGTTGCCTTGTAAGGTTAAAACTCCTCCTCCTAAAAACAACAACAACAACAACAACAATTTATGCAGCAACACATTTACAGTTTTGGCGGAGGAAGCTTACAAATGTGTGGATGAATACAGGACTGAACTACACTGATGCGCCAACTGTCATTCAGTTCTCACTCTCTTACAGTTGCCCGAATTCCACCCGGAATTCCCCCTGCTGGTCTATTAGCTATGTTACTTAACTTTAAAATTCATACACCGTTTATATAACGGTGATTTTGTCAATTTTCTTTTTTCTTGGGATCGTATTGGATTGTGGATTGGGGTTTTATTCAAACAGTGTTAGGCTGAAGCCAAGGACGGCTAGGTACTAACAATTTTCGTGTTCGAGTTCGAGTTGACTATTTAGGGTTAGGGTTAGAGTTAGAGTTAGGGTTAGTTTTAGGGTTAGGTTTAGGGTTGGCATTAGGGTAAGGCTAGGGTCAGGGACAGGGAGAGGGGCTTGGGGTGTTCGGGTGCATAGTGTCCCGGTTAATGTCAGAAATTCACTTCTGTGAAGTGTTTTGTTACTTTTTGTTTTGAGACAACTCGAGGTCAACTCGAACTCGACTCGAACTTGAACTCTCGTTCCATGCATGTCCTTCACAGACCATCAAGAAAGCCAATCCTGGCAATTCCAAAAAGTGAACCCCTTAAAAGACAACTCAGAAGTACAAGCCAACCTCGATCCCAGGGCTTTTCCCACTTCATAGGGAAACGCCCTGGGATCGAGTTTGAAGGACAACAACTTGGCAAGTTTCAGGTCCCAAGTCCCTAAAACACGTTTCTAATTTCCATTAACCTCCGTTTTCCCGGTTGCTAAAATTGTTGCAATAGCCATTTTTTCTGGACAAAGCTGGATATGGACTGACCGTTGACCCTAAACACGTTTGTTAAGAAAGGCGAACCTAATTTAGTGAGGTTTTTCTATCGACAACCGTACTTCAGTTTTTTCACTCGATCTATTTAAATGTCTTATCTATTGACGAGCGCTTTCTACTTCAGTTTTAGTCGTTCCATTTCGCGGTAAGCGAAGCCCAAGGATGACGGAATGACCTGGTCGGAGTTCTTGACATATTAAGTTGATGTCCTAAAACAGTGTTGTTTAGGACCTATACAAAAACCAATTCTTGAGAACAACCTGGTCGAGACTATCGTACAAAAAGTCAAACATTTAGGACATGCATGGATCCAGGAAAATGGGAGGACTTTAACAGCTGTCCTTGCTGAAACTCCCGTCATACGGAACAACCAAAGTGGCCGAAGGGACTGATCATTTGATTTTGTCGGGGGATGCAGCGGAGGGGTTGGAAGAATGTTTTCCTCCAAATTTCTTCATATTCGATTGTGCAATTTGTTTTTACAATTTCTTACACCCCCCGACGAATCAAATTGCCGTCCCCTAAATACCAAGAATAAATCAAGAACGAGCTTATTGTATGTTTTTAGCCTGCCGAAAATGATATCATTATCTTGATCAAGCACACTAATATTTACACACTATTTCGTTACAAAATTGACACAAACAGAAGAAGTGAGACTGTTTTAGGAATGGCGAGGTTTGACCAAAATTGTCAGTATTGCGCTTATATGTACCGTATTCATGAGTGGCACAAAACAAAAATTCTGAGGCTTGTCACAGATTGGGCATGGTCTGTTTTGGCCATTTTTGTGCCTACTCTTAATATTTATTATTATTTTACTTTTTACTTGTTTTAACTCGTAATTGTCGTATTGTAGTTTTTGGTAGTAACATTAATTGTAATATTTATAATTATCAATTTTAGTTTAACTTATAATGCTTCAGTTTTGAGAGCCACGAATTTACCGGCTACCAGCTAATATGTGATACCCTCTAAAAATAAAGATTTTTATTAACATTATTGTTGTTATTATTTAGAAATATTCAGTAAATATAATAAAAAGGTATACCTAATAAAATTGTTAACTTCATTGGCACTAGCATTGAGGTGAATTTTGGCCAGGCGACAGAACTCAGTGGAAACACAAGGACTTTTGATACTTTGAGTTTAACTGTTACATATATAAATGTGAATGACTCGAATGGATTGTGCCATAGACTGTTTACATGCGGTAAATTAGTATTCGCAAAAAAGTCGGTGTTGATTTATCATTCAGATCAAAACGGACAGAGCTCAACACAACATATGAGCAACCTGGCTAACTGTCTATAGAGTAAAGGTGCTACGTTTAATACGTTTTCTAATGAACCCTTGGAAAATGTAATAGTTTTTATCTTGTGTTAAAAAAACCGCTTATAACGCAAGCGACAGCTACCCAGCCTGGTCAGTGCCAAGAATACGAGGTTGAGAGCAACATGGCATGACGGAACAATTTGGCACCCGCAACCTTCGTGGTCTACAAATGCAAGCAACAACCGTGACCTGAGAGATAATGACTCTACTCATATACCTATGACATGATGGAATAATTTGGAATTCTACCTTCACAGCCTTCAAAATAAAACAAGAAACAACCCTGGACCCGGTTGTTCGAAGAGAGGATAAGTCTTATCCTAGGATAAATCACGCTATCCACAGGTTAAAATAAACTTTTAAGTTAGTCAAGTGAGTTGTGACGTCATCACGCAAAACATATCCCTGTAATAATCTGGCAATCATAGCGTTCGAAATAAACTTTTTAAGGTTGTCACGTGACTTCGTCATCACGCAACACATATTCCTGTGTCTCATATGACATGTTGGAATAATTTGGCACTCTAGCCTTCGAAATAGATAAGATACCATCGCACATGTAGTTTGCTCACAAAACATGTCGGCAAAGATTTGGCTGCATGAAAAAGCCATAACAAACACGGATAAAAAATACTGTGTAAAAAAGTTTGTTACAAATTGTGACAAGGGGTTATTACAAAATGCGACAGCTCATGCGACAAGGTGTTATTACAAATTGTGACAGGTACGTTATTACAAATTGCGACAGGTATTTCAAATTGCGACGTTTTTACAAATTGCGAGAGTACACCCATCACCACAACCACCGTACACGTACACGCGCACACTCACTAACTTCTTACTCACTCAATGACCCCCCTCTTCACCACACACACACACACACACACACACACACACACACACACACACACACACAGAAAAATTATAGATGTTTATTGACACAGAAAGCCACGTCAACCTTTAGTCGGCTGGATTCCTAAGCCGTTGTTATGGATAAGTATAAGTAGGGAAAATGGTTCTGAATATACTTCAATTAGTAAATATTACGCCACGAACGTTGTCCGCTATGCGATAGACCGGATCTAATGAATCCCAGTACACATTTATTTCAAGTTGTGTTGATGGAAAAATCAGAAATTTCTTGAATAGTTTTTAGTAGGAATTGCTGAAATATGGGTTCAAGGTTACTTAAGTGTAGTGGAGAACTCTTTAGTCATGCATCTTTGGACAGTGTTGATTGATTTGATATTTCGTTTGGGGATAAAGACAGGATGTGTCGCAACTTGCGTCGGCCTCTGAAGTGTGCAAGTTGAGTCAAGCACGTACGATGAGTTTTTAACTTATTTTACTATGTTCTATATATTTCTTTTACACTAGAGTAACTAAACAAGATGGATATGTCACGAGTTAAACGTGCCTAAAATTGATATATAAGACATTGTGTTTTTAGCTCGACAAACTAAAAAAGAGATTGTCGGAATCCTTGGCTGGAGAATGACATAATGTTTTCGGCTATAAGTATTATTGACATGTCAGTAAGTAGTCAGATATAGGTTTATAACGCCGTTCACGTTATTCACTATAACACTATAATCCTGGTCCCACATGCAAAGTTGGCAAATCAGGCGCAGTAAGAGTTATGAGCTTCTCCCAATGAGCACAATGGATTTCCTGCTCTTTTCTGGTAAGGTTCTATAAGGGAAATTTTTTGAAAATCCTGTCACAGATTCCTTTAAACTGTAGACTTCTCATCTCAGTCACTGTAGTCGATTTATATGAAAATAATTTTGCAAAGTGTTGCTTGTTTAAAAAGATTTGGGTTTTCTATTTTTTTATTTATCTATTTATTTATTTGTTTATTTGCTTGTTTATTTATTTATTTATCTGTTAATTAATTAATGAATTAATTGATTAATTAATGAATTAATTAATTCGTTCATTCATTCATTCATTTTTAAGTTTACCTATTTCTTTCTTTCTTTCTTTCTTTCTTTCTTTCTTTCTTTCTTTCTTTCTTTCTTTCTTTCTTTCTTTCTTTTCTTTCTTTCTTTCTTAGTGATCCGATTCAGGGTTATTGATCCGATCCAGGTTTCATTGATCCGATCCAGGTGTTTCATTGATCCGATCCAGGTTTATTGATGAGATCCAGGTTTTATTGATCTGATCCATGTTTATTGATCCGATCCTGGTTTGTTGATCCGATCCAGGTCAGTATTGATCCGATCCATGTTTTATTAATCCAATCAAGGTTTTATTGATTAGATCCAGGTTTTATTGATCCGAGGCCAGGATTATTGATCCGATCCAGCAGTTTTATTGAAGTGCTCCAGGTTTTATTGACCCCATCAACCTTTTGGTTAAGTGATCCAGGTTTAGTTGATCAGATCAGTCCAGGTTTATTGATCCAATCTAGGTTTTATTGATCCGAGGCCAGGATTATTGATCTGATCCAGCAGTTTTATTGAAGTGCTCCAGGTTTTATTGATCCGATCAACCTTTTGGTTAAGTGATCCAGGTTAAGTTGATCAGATCAGTCCAGGTTTATTGATCCAATCTAGGTTTTATTGATCCGATCCAGGTTTTAATGATCCGATCCAGGTTTATTGATCCGATCCAGGTTTATTGGTCCGATCCAGCAGTTTTGTTGAAGTGATCCAGGATCCAGCAGTTTTGTTGAAGTGGTACAGGTCCAGCAGTTTTAGTTAATGATCCAGGTTTTATTGATCCCATCCAGCTTTGAGGTAAGTAATCCCGGTTTTATTAATCTGATCCAGGTTAATTTATCCAAACCGGCTTTTGTTGATCTGATCCTATCCAAGTTTTGTACCTGCCAGTTTTTGAACAAAAATTCAAGAAGTTTGAACGAACTTGAATTCGAATTTTGAACAATTAGCAAAGCCAAATCTTGATTCCTGGGGAAACGATCAACCATGTTTCGCTGTAAAATCAGACGTTTACAGATAAAGAAACGATAGGAACACAATGATACTCTAGTCATGGTGGTGGTCTGGCAGTTTGGATTCTGAGCTTTCTGGAGAAGGTTTTGTTTCGTGGCAGAATGTGGATGTGATCTAGTTTGCGTATTTTATTAATCTCAACCCAACTGTTTCTGTTTCGAAAAGATAAACGGGAGTGCACGTGCGGCCAAGCCAAAGTTCAGGGTTTTTTTTCGTGTCACGTGGCTCATGTGCGACGCTAGTGGGGATATGATGTCAGTGGCGTAATTTAAGGCGTATGAAAGACATTTTGCGGCCCTGAAATTAGCGTCAGGTGCGAATTCGCATAATTTGGTCAGAAAACAGGTAGAAGAGCATTAAGAGGTGCCGCACACCCCCGCACAAAATTATCAAGGAGTATTCCCCGGGGAAATAAATCAGACAGCCAGAGAAAATTATGTGGAAGCTCTTCATATTTTATTACCAAGATTAAATGTGGCCTAAATTTTATCGCACCCAAAAGTATTGAGTCAACTCAACGAACAGATATATGAACAAAACACGTAGTGACGTACAGTAAGATGTCACGGTATGTTTTTTCCGGTTTCACCATCATCTGAAACACATGGGCGTTTTTTTTGTGCTGTTATCAGTAACTGAAATATTTCAGAAAAGAGCAATTCATGTCGCGTGGTCGCGGTCGGTCACGCTCCAAATTTCAAAAACACCCACGTTATACTGAAGATTCAGCTGATGTATGTGGGAAGATATATAGGACTATCGGTAGTTTTACAAGTATGAGGGGGAGTCCCGAAGCTTGACTCCAAACAGCTGATACTGACTCGCGTATAGTTGTAATCATTTCCGTTAAACATTCTTGTAGTTTATGTCTTGTGAGTCGTACTATCGCCAACTTCAGGTTGCAAGCAGCTGTTTTATTCATTGATACTTAATGAAGTAGCTGTGTGGGTCCAATCGATAATGGGTGTTACAGATGGACAAAAGTTTGTCAACGGTCGTATGGAGAGAGATAGACTAAACTGTAAACAAGTCTAACTTCTGTGTTCATGCCAAAGATTGAAAATCAAGAGAAATATTAATATTATAATTAAGGCCAAGTAAAAAAATATATTAGTTTCCCGTCCGGAATCACCAAAAAAAGGAGGCGGGTGGTTCTTATTATTTACTATTTTGTAAATTTTTGTTATTTTCCTGAAAATAGGTTTTTGACCCCATTGCTTGCCTTAAAACAGTGGAATATGGCCTCCATTTCATCTTAAGAGTTCATTTAACTAATGATCATGTTTATTACCAGCCAGCCTTTCATGTTACTCCTTAAATACTGAAATTATGAACTCTCTAACCTAGTGTCCTTTGTTGTTTGGAAGACCAAACTGTTTTCAGGTTTTGTAAACTTAG
>JAOEHT020321069.1:0-10071 GCA_025448195.2 Parazoanthus atlanticus | reverse complement strand
CACAATCCAAGCGCTATTTTTTGTTTTAAGAACGACCGTATTTAAAAGTGGAAACTATGGGTCTTTCTGGAATATCGAAGAAGACCAAAACTTCTAAGAATGTCTAATTCAGTATATGTGTTACGGTGTACTTTTTAATAAAAGATATTTGAAAAACATTTATTTGTGTTTGCTATTAAATTTCCCAAAAATTTAAAGAATTTAGGTTAACGTCATCAGCGTGATGTCAGGTAACACGTGACGATGCTGCTCGGACTCCATTTATGGCAAAGTCATTTATAGTTTTCAACTAGTGTAGTATTTCACAAATAAATAGCTTTTAATCTTGTTTAGCTATCCTCAAGGGTCAACAACGTGATCAAATAAGAATACTAATGGACAGGCAATTTGGTGTTATCGAGAAGCTTCTACTGTTGAAAATAGCATAACCAGTCAGTGACCGTCTACTTCCGGCCATTTGAGAAATTAAACCTAAAATAGATCCATTCCAACATGTACACTACTGCCGACAAATAACCGCGTTGGAGTTAAGTTTTCGCTTAATCCTTCCCGATGTCGACTTATTTCGCCAGTTTCAGTCCAACGCTTAGATTCAAACCAAGCACAAGTTAAGGTTAACTAGGAAATTGAGGAATTCGTTGGAGTGCATCCATTTCGACAAAATTGACAAAAAACATTCTAACTGTTACTGTTAGTGTTTCGTATGTTATCTTTTAATAATACAGATAAAAGATATTTTTATCTCACCTTTTCTCATAACTACTTTCGTTTTCATTTCAACCGAATAAATGGACAATGCATGTGGTATTCGCCGCATCTATATCTAGTCTTTGACTCTCAATCTCTTCAGTACAACGGTTTTCACAATTATTGTTTGAATTGCAAATACCAAGAAATAGAATATTTTGAGTGTGTACATCGTCAGTTTCTTTATGGCTTTCCGCAAAACATGTTGCAAATGAACAGCCGATGTCACGTCACCCTTTTCCTAATATGGGAGTTCTTGCCATGTGCATGTGGGGTATAAAATGCCTTGTTCCAAAATTAGGGTGCAAAGATACTATACTACACTAGAGATAAACACCCTTAACGCAATCACGTTTTTCTTCTCTCATTTTTTTGTCTCAACTACAAAACAAACTATTTTTAACCAGAAGCTCCAGCTCGGTTTCCTACACCGAACTTTTCAATAAAGCGCAAGGATTAAAGTAACTAAGCTCTCTGTGTTTTCCTCGCGGTAAAAGTGCAGAGTATCCTTGTTACATTTTTGGAGTAAGAATAACAAAACGCGTGGAAAATTCTAAAATGTCGACGATGTTTGGTATGAGATGTTAAAGGTCAAGCTAGACGACTAGGTACTCCACTGATTTTGGTCATTTCAAGTGTGTCAATCAAATAACAATAGGAAATGATGCTTCCTTAGTTAATTACCACTTTATTATTGACACCATTTTAGGTTAAATCCAGCCGCAAGCGATTCTAAAAAACATCCGTCTGGAGAGACAAGTGGGTCTGAAAAGCGCAAGACGCGATCTCTAACCGAGTTGCCTTAATACGGTACAGAGAGCAAACACGGAATGAGCGAGTCACTCTGTGAAATTAAAACAGAGAGTCTCCTAGAGGCAGAGGATACGGAAAGTGTCCTAACTCCAACTTCTGATGAGAACTCCACTGGTGCATCGCTGAGCACGGATCCTGAGGCAGAGAAAAGTCCACCGCCTCAGTCAAACAAACGGAGAAAACGACGACGTAAACGAATGCTAACTGGAGTGAGCAGGCAGCGGAGAGCTGCCAACGCGCGTGAACGGCGGAGGGTTCAAGGAGTCAACCGGGCCTTTGTTGAATTAAAAAATTCTCTACCAGTATCTCACATGGATATATCAAAAATTGATATTCTACGAGTGGCAACAAAGTGGATCGACCATTTAGCTCATTTGCTGAGCGAGGACGATGCAGCCACGAGACTTGAAGAGGAAGTGCATGACAGCGTGAACGGCTTCAGTTTGGTTGACTCGGAGCCTTACGGGTCGCTAGGAAGTGACCATTTCTCACCATCTGACGACGATCTTCTGGATCAACCCTTCATGTCTGTTGACGGTAAGTTATCTTATGATTTTATGAATGCCTTGTGAAATAAAACGACCTTTTATTTCGGTTAAAGAAATGCCGCTGGCACCTGTGACAGACCAAACCTGTGTACATGTGCGATCGTGTGCCTGCTCTCAGCACCAAGCCACGCAAACGTCTCCTATCTGGCTACCAACCAACAACGCGCATGAAAATTTAATCATTTTATTGCATGAGAATTTCTACTCGTGATGATTATTGCTCTAAATTTTCTCAGATTTTAAATATGGTTTTACAACACTCTAACGTTTCAAGAAAGAGTTTGCTTGTTTGTTTGTTTGTTTGTTTATTTCTTTGTTTGTTCCTTACATTTCATCGAGGCCTCGAGGGCTTTTGCCCGTATCTCACACGAGTTCAGTCCACGTTTTTTAAAACTATTAAAATAGCCTCGTGGAACGAAGCATACCACTTCATATTCAATCAGACTTCTAAAACATAATCAGTGCCGGCCTCATTGATAAATCGATACTCATAATAAATGAGGAGTAATAATATTGGCCCCTTGTTGAAATTAGAAAAACATATCCGTAGTTTACTAGTGAGTAGCGTTACCACCGAGTAACGGGACGGTATCTCCAAATCAACATCTCGCGTGATTTGTCAACAGAGAAAATGCCACAGGCTAACTTATTATGTTTGTAAAAGCTCAGGTTTTGTTTGCAAGTCGATCATCGAGTCAAGCGTTTTACTTCTGAAAATTCCCATTAAAATACGTCTGAATTGTGCCTCAGTTCTTAGCTAGCTTGGTTTTGGGTTTCATACTAGGTTGAATGTGGGTCGAACTAGTTGGGTCAATTCCCTGCTGGTTTTTCAGAAGTCGTATTGCTTTAGAAGTTAAATGTTTAGATTACAATTCGTTGGCATTGTTTTTGCTTAAATGTGATTACTCTTCAAACACAAAAATCTAAAAATTTCAAACGTTATTTTAAAACTGAATAAGCCACAGAAGTATGACAATTAAAGGATTATTTTATTGCCGCTTATTAATAACGCTACCGACAATTAGTGATTTATATATTAGTCCAAGTTACTATTATAAAGAGTAACGGAAACAGAGGTCTTTGAGGGATCAGGTAGGCACAGAGCGAATCAGTTTTTCCCAGGTTAATGTAAAACATATGAAATCAAATCTGCAGAAAAACATGCAAAAAAGTAAATGGCCATTAGTTGTGTGAGCCTAAATTTTATTGATAAAAACAATAAAATTTTCAGGGCTTCGTTCTTTGTCGGCTTTTTCAACTGCATATTTTTATGAAGGGCTTGCTGCGTTTCCCGCAGCTCGCTAATATTTCAGGGTTGTTTCACACACCCGATCGACCGATGTACTGGCAACAATTTGATTTCTTTATCGATTGCAGGCGACTCTTTCAAATAACTCGGACTGCAGACTCCTTCCACTTTCCATTGTCTTTGCCTTTCAGTTGTTTGTCCCAATGAATTAGTTGAGTAAACATATCGTTGGCCTGTGTACTGTATCTCGCGGCGTCTTGTTTGTCTTGTGGTAATATATGTGCAAATGACCCAGACAAGCAAGGCTACAGATATTAGGTACCGAGTGACAACCCACCGAGAGAAACCGCTACACGGGACGAAATGCTGTCATGTCATAAGTGGATTTCTCCGGTAACGAATACTAGATTAAAAGCCGAATCAGAAAACCGGGTGCAAATATAACAAAGTGTACTATCAGTTGAATGCATGTATTGCTCACTGCTGCAAAAATGGATCAGTTCAGTTGGAAATCTGGACTGAAGTGTTCCTGTTTTCTTGTAAAACGAAAGGTTTTAGAGGTGATTCACTGATCCGGGTATATCGTTCGCTATCGGATATCGCTCGCAAGGCATGGGCAATATCTACATAAGTCATAACACATGTACATTCATTTCATAAAATCGATCCGCTTTCGTCTTTCCGGTGAAAATAGCAAGCAAGTGTAACATAACATAACTTTAATAATAATACATGTAATATAATGCCCTTTACTAGTATTTGGATACCTTAGACTCTAAAAACTTCTTATCCCCCCAAGCACTGGGTAGTCTCCTTCTCGTATTCCTAAAAAGGTGCCGGGAAACCGCGGCAAGCAAACTGGACTGTTAATACTTAGCAAATCTTCCCGATACATACTTATCTAACGGGAGCAACCCGGTGGGATTTGAGATAACATCATTGCTGCTAAACGCTAATAAACACTCTCTTAAAAAGCACTTATTATTAGATTTTAGAATTTGGGCTGCAATTGCGCAAAAAAAGAGAAACGGTCTAAACATTATTTAAATGAAAATAACAATTTCTGCGTTTTAAAGTTTCAAGCCATAAGTGTGATTAACAATCACTATTGTTAAACCGTCTTTATAGTATATACTTAAAGCTTTGGACTTCAACCGTAGTTTTTGATAAGCTGACCAAGTGCTTGACTGAAAAGCTGCTAAAGCCCCTCAAAATGACATTAAATAGTTTATCGAAATTTGCATGTACACAGTGGCATAGTCTTATCAGCTGTCGCAGTGCTTTGTAGTGTCACAACAATGTCACAACCTGATACGCTACAAGACCAAGTGCGTGAATTTCTCGTACTTCGTGCATGAACACGAGGATTTTAAAAGTCGTTTTTTGTTCAAAGATTGAAACTGATTTATCGTGCAAGTACCCAACTTATTCCAATACTGAAATTAAAAATGGCCTTTAATACATTTTAAATCTTCTTGAGTGAGAAGCAAAGTTGTAATTGGACTTTTATTGATAAATGAAACATGTGAGCTGCTCAATTTAACTCAACTGATTATCTGTACTGCCCTTTGTCCCAGAAGATCAGATTATTTCCGGCTCCATTACGGGATAAGTCGTCCATTTCTTCCTTTTGTCTACGCTTATTAGGAACTCAGTCACCAGCTTTCAGTTAAGTGCGAAGCCCAGAGACACAAAACAGACTGAGAAGCACAAATTCATATTGCATTTGCAGTGCTTTTTGGTGAACCGTGCACAGCACACAGTACACCTTACACAATACACGTGCACATCGGGGCGCAACCTGATCCGTGCCAGTCATTTTCTACAGCAAATATAAAGTTGGGTCACGGCGAACTCAAACTCGAATGTAAACAACTTACTTATACTTTTACCCAGTGTCCTTAAGTACTGGAAACTAGTAAATTTGCATTCACTGATCACTCCTGATTAACTTGTTAATACGATATATTTGGTCCAGCTGTACAGGCAAATTCATACATGATAACAAGGGGGCAAACTGAAAAAACCCCCGACAATATATAAATAGTAACATGTATGCAAAATTACTTGTATTTAAATTTTGTTCACGAAGAACAAAATTTAAATTACAGTAATTTTGGACAAAATGAAATTGAATGAATTTATACAATTCAAAATCAATTTATACAACTAATAAATGCTTGGGGCAGAACTGAACAAAGTCAAAAGAGAACAAAACTACCCGCCATCGATGTTTTGACTTTTTCCATTTTAAAAGTTAACGAAGTGAAAATATTATAGTGTCGTACGAACTTCACGAACATTGACATTACAAAACTTGATCGAGGAAGACTGAGGTCGCGAATCGTGAAATTATTTTGAGGAATTATTTCAGTTGAAGCGGCACTGTACATCCGTACCCGTACTTACCAATACCATACAATCTATGATTAGACCTCTACTGCTATACTATACTTGTACTTGCGGATAATTCAAAATGGCGGTGGCCTGACGCGCCAAACCCGGGGCTAAACCTCAACCGAGGAAGAAATAATAGTTATGCTTAAGAGAGAAATACTGCAAAATATATATTATATTAAAACTAGAAGTTACCAAGGGTAAGTTAAATGCTACCGAGACTTTGCCCCATGTGTTCCAGTGTAATGTATTTCTTACATAAAACTGCACTGAAAGGAAGTGATACTCTCTGTGGTGTTATAATATTAAAGGACAAACAAGACGGACAGACAGACAGACAGACAGACAGACAGAATATTACAGGAGGGGTTCTGCATATATAGTAACGAAATAACAACTCCAGGGTTTTCTTCTTCTGTTTGTCGAGAAACCTAAAAATAGAAAAAAAAATCGATTATTATTACTATTATCTTACAATTTACTCTATAAAAAAATGCGCTGCTTTTGATCTTGAAAATCAAATCAATCACATTTTTGTGAATAGCGTGATGAGTCATACAGACCAAGCCTGAACACCCGGGAACAATTCAGTTATTGTCTTGTAATATATGGGTATCTGCTAAGCTTCGATTAATAAACTAAACGTGTAGTTTTGTTTATAACAAAATGATTCTTCCACTCGCTCTCATCGTAATGAGCTGACAGCCAACTTGACCCTCCGCGTAGTCGTTGCATCATATAGGACATTTTGGATATCGGCTCATCCCGGGGGGTACTCCCATATATAGGTTGAGTACCCCCACCCCCACCCCGGGCGTTGCATCACATAGAACATTTTGGATATCGGCTCATTTACGACTCGAGTGCGTGGAGTAATTGTTAAGCGTACGTTGTCAGGTATTCTACAGCAAAAAAATAAAGGGGAGATGCTAGAACAGCGTCTGAGCTCAGTTAGCCAGATTATTCCGTATAATTTCGAGCTTACTCAGCCATAGTTAAGAGCTTTCGGCGACCTTCGGCATTACATGCCAGCATGATCAATAAGTTTGCTTTTAGTTTTATTGCATCTTAATAGTATTATAGCTGTTAGCTAGCTGTGATAATTTTTCGTCCCGTCGGTTACTCACGCAGTAACTTGCTTTAAATTTTAAATCATCTTATATAACAGTGTTACAGCTGTTAGCTGTGATTATTTTTTTTGTCCCGTCAGTGAGCTGTTTACCCTGGGTTCCAGAGGAAAGGCTTTACTCATAACACCCGGCAACTTAGTCTCCTCTGGCACCTAGGGGGTCTCCTCATAGACAGTCCCCCGTCACGTGATATAAAGACAGTGCTAAATCAAGTTCAACTCTAAATTACACGTGGATATCACATTGTTGGGTAATGAATTATACACTCTTTTCTAGTTCTCCATAAGTGAGGAAAGCAGTTTAGGTGGTCTATTTGACGAAGATCGGACAAAAACGTAATATAATACGGACGTTATGAAGCATGGAGTAAGCTTAATAATAATATCCTCACAGAGAGAGGACGTGACACCAATTTTCAGCACAGCTGAAGCAAAATTAAAAGGTTTTAAATCAAGGAAGGTATTGCACAGGAAACAGATATATTCATATAGTCCAGATGTTTTGACATTCAAAATGGAGAAATAAAACTGAGTGTCAAGACTATGCTACACTAAACAACTTTTCGAAATTTGTTATACCAATTGAGCGGTCTTTAATGGCTATATGTGGGCGTAAATTAACGGATCGGCGTCCTCTAAAGTCATTTTAAAATTGTCTTAAATCCTGGCTGTGAGTTTGATTGTTCTTCTTATCTTAGTGATGAAACATATGTTTTGCGCTTTGAAACAGTTCTAATTACTTGTCTCATCGAATTTCAAAGATGTTTTCTGTCGAAATAGAAAAGGAAGTGCGTACATGTACATTTCGGCAGCTTAAAAACTCATTTGCAAGTGATTCAGGTGAACTTTCAAGCGGCTGTATACCAGGAATTATTTGCTGAGTAAAGGAATCCTTGGAGGGATACCGTCATTTAGAGGTAGTTGTCAAGCGCCAAGTGGCTGGAAGCCAATTTTTTTTTCATTGAAGATAGCGGCTTCTATATTGTAATATTGCGCCGGTGGATTACATTTGAGGGCTTTTGGCAGTAAAACGTGCCTGTATAAGAAAATCTTGTCATTGAAGAGGAAAGAAAACATAAAATATTACCGTCAAACTGAACCAGTTAATACGGGTGGCAAACCAGACAGTCGATTGTAACTGATTTATAAGTAAAAGACCCACTCAGTATAGAAAATCTTTTTCTTTTTAGTATTACTAGTAATATAAAATGACCAGCGCATACGTGGCAGACAATGACTGTTTTACTTTAAAATGCGCTTGTCAAAGTGCATTTGAAACTTTCGATTTTCTTTGATAACCAACTAATTGCTTGTCTCTCAGCTCCTCTATCAAGAAACATATTTTTGAGTGTTTTTTAAATTTATAAACAAGCAGCGTTTGTTCAAAAGCAAAAATAATTACTTACTGAAAACATGGGAAAATGTTTTGAACTTTTCAGACTGACAAGGCGTGTGGCTGAGTAAACTGTTTTGCTGAATTGCTACTGATAGCACTTCAGTACTAATCCAAAGGGGAAGTGCTTTCAGTTTTGCGATATTGTGCGATTCTGTTTCGGTTTTCACTGATGTGGCAGTGAGCTTAGCCAACTAATTTTACTTGATTTTCAGAAAGAACGTGCCACACGTGAACACTCTTGACAAACATTGGCCATTGTTCACATCCGCTACAGTTAAAGCTGAGCAAGAAAAGCAAAATGCGTCACGGAAACCGGAGCAAAAGAGCGCGCGATACTTACAGCATTCCGCCATAAGCTGCGGTGCGTGCAATACTTTAAGAAACATTTTATAGAAGCACGTGATCCTTGTCTTGATTTCAGCGCGGACTAAAAGGAGAAAAAATATCAGCCTATTTACCATTTTGTCATCTTTCATAGCCGAATGAAAGTTTGCTAGGCTAAAGATTGATGATAAAGTTTCCTGACTGCATGGTATAATAATACAAATCAATCTCAAATGGACTTTTAGCTTTTTTGTGGCTTTGAAGGTTGTTTGTATAACAAATGAATTTTAAATGTTTTGTGGTTTGAATTTATATCCGTCAGAATGAGGAGAATTCTCTTCACATGAAAGTTGAGACTGTAATTGAGTATGCTTTGCTGCCATTCTTTCGTTTTTGATTTGCTCTTTATCAAATAGGGTGCTTGAGGGGCGGAATTTTGCTGAGCACCTTTCTGTCACCAGTTTCAAACTGATACAAGACAAACAGAAAGAGATTTTAAACAAAACGCATCATTTGAAACTTGAGATAATCAGAACACAATGAGAGATTAAAGAGTTCAATAAAAACGTTTGGCACTTTCATGTCGAAATATGACCGTTTGTGTTCGGGCTTCCAAAACGCAACTTTGGGGCCTACTCTACTGGGTCTATACCGTGCGAGCAGAGATCTCTCATATCGCCACGAAGAACGATATATGAGAGATCTCTGCTCGCAGGGTACTGGGTCTATTAAATTGTAAAAAGTGACAGTAGACATGTGCGGTTAGCCAACCTCGCGTTCAATAAACTCACACCTGAGAAATTTCGCCAAAATGTTACTTAAGGTTCGTAAGATGTGTATGCAAGTGTTTCCCCAAAATGATTATTTCACGATCCGGTATGTTTTAGAAAAGTGCACTTGTCAACACAGATTCGCGAAGAACAAGGAATCTCAGACAGCAACAAGGCGTAGACACAAGTTCGTGTGCGTTGACGGATGCCCCTGTTGACGGTTCAGAGTTGCGAAAGGTTAAAACGTGTGAGAATTTGGGTGCGCAAAAAGCAGCACGCCCTTGGCCGGTGCGCGCCCTTTCCTTTGCGCCATTGTTTACTTCATTATTTCTAATTTTTCAAACAACAGAAGTTTATAACAGATTAGATAAGTAAAAAGCCGAAATATCTTTCCGATTACCAATTTTTAACGGTCATGTCCCCGACTAAACACTTGAAGCTTAACATGTCGAAAGAAAGGTTTTCGAACTTCAAAGATAAAAAGAAGAAAGTATGGCAAAGTTCAAGACCAAAATCACAATAAATTACCACAATTTGCTGACTGTGTACATTCCTCAGTATATTGTCAGCAGAATGACATTCTTTCCCTTCCTTAGTTTAGCTATGATAATGTTTTAGTTTGTTCATTTTGGAAAACCTGTCTTCGAGCGTAAAGTGTTTTCTGTAATACTGAAAAAGCCATTTCTTTTGAAATATTC
>JAOEHT020320979.1:0-10072 GCA_025448195.2 Parazoanthus atlanticus | reverse complement strand
CTGAAGAGGGGGGCTTCTTTTCGAGATGGGCTTCTTCTCGAGATTAAGCCCACTGGGCTTCTTTTCGAGGTTTTACGTTTGCTGCATAGCAGAAAAATGATACTTTGGTCTTGTAAGTCCACAAATTGGGGTTTTCTGTGGGCGATATTTCACTTTTGAATTTCTCGGCACTGCCATCTTGAAATGTGATATAATACAGTTGTAGAGCCAGGGTCCACTCTTGTCCAATACATTGTTCACGAATGAGAAGGGGTCTGGCCATGTTGAGAATATAATACTTCTGACAGTGAACTTACTTCAAAAAATCTATCATAATGCTCCTGTGCTTCAACATCTGAAATGGCACTGCCTGCAAATATTGTGATATGATACGGTTTGTATACATACATTTTATATCAAAATTCCGTCACTTTATATGTATTGTACTTATTTTACAAAATCTATGACTAAAATTATGAAAATGTACCAAAAATATTGATGGATTATAAAGCTCTTTGCCATAGTTTGACAATATTATTTTTGAGAATATTGATGGATTTCTCTTGAAATGGACAATGCATGACAATGAATTGGGAATGGAAGGAGTTCTTAAAGGTATTCCTTATATGGATGAGAGTTCAATTATGTAATCGATTTTGTAATGGTTGTTTGTGTTTATGGTAATTATGGGTATATCTTGAAAGTGTTAAGAGACTCGAGTCAGTTCATTGTGGTTCTGGCTCATTTACTGTGCAGTTTATTTTAGTAATTTAATTATCGAATCTGCCTTCAAGACCTCCCGAAGACTTGTAGATATTCTACCCCCCCCCCAAAGGTGTTCTACTTGCTGTTATAGCGATACTATAATTATCATACTGTGGGCCTGGAACCTGTCACTGCAAATGTTGCTGTGTATTTTATTAGGATTCAAGGGAATATCAGGAATTTACATCATTCACAAACAGAAATGATATTCCATGACTTTACTTGATCAGTTCTAATTTTTAGGTTTTCCTGGCCTGAATTTTGAAATTTTGAAATTCCACGACGCTCCAGGTTTTTCATGACCTGTACAAACCCTGTAGGAAGTTATGTACCACACTCATAACTGTGTTGTCATTGGAAATTATTGAAGCATTACCAAGAAGGGTGAAAACATACACAGCCTTGTCTAAATGTAAAGTTTCTAGGATTTTAAATGACTCACTTGTTCCATCTGCTACCTGGGCTGCACTTTGTGGGTTTTGGTACATGTTAACAAGCAAGATCGTCTGTAACAGTAACAGGAGAAAATGGATTTATCAATATCTACTGTAAAGCCCTGACACAAAAAAAATTGTTAGTCTATCATCCCCGCCTGCATCATAATTCCATGGCTGCATCGATCTCTTTTTGGTACTTATCTCATTCTTGTAGCAAAAGTACCAGTATTTTAAGAATTTCTTGTTCATTCATTCCTGTTTTCTGTTGTAATAACCTTATAATATTTGATGTGTACAGAAGACAACAAATTGTTAAAACAGCAACTGATCATCAGTGGGATTCCTAAAATGTGTGCAGTTATTCAATAATCGGCCCCATTAAATCCCAGACCAATTGTAGAACATTTTAGGCCACCTACCAAGTGAGCACAGTTACTGAACAACAAAAATACAAATTCAAACAGTTAACGACTCCAACAAAACAAATTAGATATATGGAAAACACAAACGGAAAGTAAGCAAATCTTGGCAAACAAACAAAGAAGCATATAATATACCTCTAAAAAGAGGTTTTTATTGTAGTGTTTTATTGACTGAATATGCAGCTATAAAGGAAAAAGGCTCTATACAAAGTATATTTAGTACAAAATAAAAAAAATAAAAACTCGCATGTCTGCATCACGTTTTTCAGATGAAAAGAATGATAAATTAATAATATTTGGGGGGTCCAACTTCTCTTAATGTACATGCAAATATGCAGTATTAAACAGTAGACAGAATAAAGATATACTGATCAAAAAATAATTCAAATTTTCCTTTTTTATTTATCAAATAATACTCCTAGCTTTTCTTTAAAAAAACTACCACCTATGAATGATTGTATATAGTTCCAGAAAATATCCATAGCCCCACCACCGAGGAAATATTGGCCGATATCCCCTTCTCCCCAAGGATTACCAATCTGAACCCATACATTCCTTGAAAAGACTTTGCTTCCAAGGACCACATCTCCCTCGGCATTTCCCGTTCCTCTGTGGTAGGGGTCCAATTACCATATATTCTGAAATTACACAAAACAACCTAAGGTAATTTGGAAACACAAACATTTTTGAAAGGATTTGAATTTAATGAAGACAACCACTCCCATACCTGACTAAAAGTTGGCTTGTTGTGAAGACGAGAACAGCGGTCTCCATGACGACATGCTCCAATTTTGAAGTAGAAAGAACAATTGACCCTGAACAAAATGCAAACTTTTAATATAGTTATATTCCATAACAAATTGTCAGTGTCAATAAAGTTTTTGAAAACTTGATTTTATAAGCCATGTGATGGCTTTGTGACATTGACCATTCTACAAGTTTGGAAACAAATTCCACAATATTTATCAGTTCATGAGCAATTTATGAAGCAAATTTGAAGACACTAACTACAGTAGTACAAAAACAAAAAGTGATTGTTGACCAAGTTCTCCATTCTCTTTAAGTTATTCCTCTTTATAACTCTTTGTGAGAATTTATTTGATACAAAGTCACTTGTAACATCATTTTTGCAAACACAAAGTAACTTGTAGTATCATTTTTGCACTCTAGTCAAAGACCAGATTCAATTCTACCTGAGTAATATGGCCTTGTAGTAAAGAGGGATGTGTGATAACTTATTATTTTATGCTTTTTAAATTAGAAAATAAAATATCATAAAAACAATTCTGCTTAATAATGGTGACTTCATTTGGCGAAGATTTGCACTTATTAATGTAAAACTGAAGGGAATTAAAGCTTGACACAGTTGGTGCAATTGAAATTGGACAAGAATTTATGTTCAAATTCTTTACCCTGGTACAATTGCCAATGGTTTATTTGCTAAAAAATGATATCAAGAAAGTCAAATATCCCACCACAGGTGGCCAATCACTGTCAAATCTCCCACATGACATATACTCAACCCCCCTTCCCTTCTAGCTTAACACTGATTGGTGCACTAGAAATTGACGATTTGTGAAGAGGACAACATGTGTTGTTTCACCTGCCAAACAACAATTTTCCAAAAATGATCAGAAATTATTTTGAGTTGATCTTATTTTGACTAGTAGTATGAAGTCAAAGTATTTGAAACAAGAAATAAGAGACAAGAACCAGTACAACTTTTGACTCTGTAAAAATTAGTGTCATCACTGATCATTGGGAGAACTTTGGTATGGTTTAACTTAGCTACCTTTCAAGAAGCATAGCCAGTTCATTTGATACAGCTGTTTTTTTTACCTAAGCATTCGTGATAATTACCCAAGCCGATCTTCCAAAAATCATGTAGAACACAGTTCTTTGCTGGCTTTAGCGCATAGCATGCGGTTAACAGTTATAATTTGCATGTTTGGCGAGCGCGAGTGACTATTAATTCAAAGAGATTTGTCTCGCCATCTGGGTTTTTGTTCTTCTTTCACTCGTACATTAGTAACTTTCTATGGCAATACATAATCATGCTAGAACTTGTGCTTTTATTAAATTAACGATCAGTTGAAAGTTCCAACTATAAATCTATAACAAAAATCCGCGCGCCGAAAAACTTACAGTTACAGCAAGAAGAGAACAAAGTTGGCTTCTACCTGAACGCAGGCCTTAAAAATACCAAATCAGCAGTCATATTTCACAGAAATCATTAGGTAAGGTCCCTTTGTCTGAATCGTTGTTATCCGTTACTTACTTGTCCTTTTCTGTTCCAAAAATCGACGCCAAATACTCCGCCATGTTGCCGGCGAGATTGCAGAACAATTACCCAGCACGCTTTGCATGAGGACAAGCAGAAGAGGACCTGGGACGAGGCTCGTCGATGACGTAATTTCAGCACCAAGAGATTAGCCGCCATTTTGAATACGAAGATTTCCGGTGAAAAAAGTGTTGGAAGAATACAGTCTTTTTGACAAAGTTGGGGAAGCAATGGATTTACGGAAAGTACCAGATGAAGAGAAAGTCAGTTTGTGTAGAAAATATACCATTCACACCGGTTATTCGTATTCTGAAGTAAACCCTTTTATACTTTCTCTGCTCTGTGATGTTTGCCATGTTTGATGTTGGATCTAATATCTAAATTATAATTATATTTGTGTGAAAGAGCAATGATGAGTTGCACTTGCACATTGGACGTGATTTTTTTTCTGTAGCTTTAAACAAAATATAGCTAATTATTAATATATAGCAATGTGGTATTTTTTAACCAGTGATGTAACCATGATCATTCCATGCACTTTGCAGGACATGTTGTTGACATATATATTATTGTAGCATAAACTGATTAAGTTTATCTAAACATAGATCTTTTATACATTTTGATTTGAATGACTTGGATCATTTTTCTGCTCTGTCTTGGTGTGCCGTCTTGCTTTTCTCAACACATTTTATAGGTGGTTTTGCATTTCTGCCCTTCCTGTGGCTTGTGAATGTCGTTTGGTTCTTCAGGGAAGCATTCCTGAGGGAATCATTTCCAGGTCAAGCCAAAATGAAGTTGTGTAAGTTAAAAAAGTTATGGCAGATACTGGGGAGATGTGTGGTTTGGTCAACAAAAGTTGCTGGGGTGGTGTGTTTTTAGTGGTTAAAGCTCGGGTCAAATGAGCATGAGGGTTGTATGAGAGTTGAGTGACCAGTTTTGGGTGAGAAATCTGTTCAACTCTCATGCAAGCAGGCGAATGAGGATGAGAGTCCATGAGAGTTGACAAGAGTAACTCAATAATAAACGCGTGAAATGCTTATCAACTCTCATTGACTTTTTGAACATGTTCAAAGTTGACGAGAGCACTTGAGAGTCGATGAGAATGCATGAAAGTTGCGGTCAAACAATCTTGAGTGAGAGTTTGAACTCTCATAAACTCTCATCGACTCACATGTTGTTTGTTCTCAACTTAAGGAGGGTAGAAAGTTGACAATTTGAGTATTCCTTTATCTTGAAAGCAAAATGTTGATTTATTTTGATGAAAGGCAAAAACATTCAAATATTGGCCTTCTTTCAATCCTGATTGCATACACATGCCATATTAACTTTTTTTTTAACAAACCATGCATTTGGGGTAAACTAACAGCTGCTTGAATCTGGTTCCTGATTTGGTAATTGAACAATAATCTAATACCCAAACACTTTAAAACATTAGAAGACTGGGTTTTTATTTTATTTTTATTTTTATTAGAAGACTGTTGGTAAAGACTGTTTATTCTGCGTTGGCAAGTATAAAAAAGAAAAAAAAAAGTAAACTGAATATGGGATTTGGTCGAACTGTAACGTATTCCTGTTTTCAGAATTGATAATCTTATTCTTTTATTAGCTTCTTAGTTTGGTTTGCTGGTCTAATTATGATGTATTTCAATCTGTTTGCAGATGTGATATGTTCCTTTGTTGGCTTCTTAGTGTGGTTTGCTGGTTTAACAACTTGGGTAACTATATATCAGAACAACAGAGCAAGCTGGGGAGGAGTTGGAGACAGACTCTCCTTTGTGATTCCTCTTGGAGAACCGTAACACAGGAAGACCAATCATTATTGATTCTGTATGGTGGACTTACCACAGGATACAGTATTGTTAAGTCCATTTGGTGGATGTTACACAACAATCTTAAGATGGACAATTGCTCCATCATTCAAGTTGAGTTCATATGCCACCAAGTACAATGAAGAAACACCTTACTGTGGAAGTGTATCTCTTACTGACAATATATTTTTATGTGTGTAACTATTACAGTTTTTGATACCTTGTGAGCAGAGATCTCTCATATTATTACCAAATTCGCACAAGAATGAGCAATATTAGAGATCTATGCTAACAATTAAGATATTGAGTTTTTAAGCAAAATGTCTGATACTGAACTTGTAAAATATGTATGATATGGTCCTTGTTTCATGTCGAACTGTACAAATTAATGTGAATGTAATTGTAATTATAATTTTAAAAATCATGTTTCATACCAAAGCAGGAGTGACACATGGAACTTAAGATCTTGAAATTCTTCACAATACATCTGATGATACACTGAAAACTTGTAACCAAACTTGCATTATCTGATAAGCTATGGGTTCTTTCAGGGACTGTAAAAATATATATTTTTGCTATTTTTCCTTCAAAAATTGTTGTATTTAATGCATTATAACATGTAAACTTTGCAGTATTGTAAAACTAATTCAAAACACTCCTTTGGGGATTAGAGTACAAAAATTGTAATGCAAGGCTTGAATTTGTGGATGCTATTCTTCATAGAATTATACATGTTAGATCAACTAGTGTGTACAACAACAGTTGCAGCAAAATAAAATTGTAAAAAGTCTGGTTATAAGTTGATTGCTGATTTTGTTGCGATATTATTATGATACAAAGTATATATCTATGAAAACAATCGTAGCTTCTCGCTTCTTTTTGATGAAATTTTATTTATACATGTGTTTGATTCTTAATTAGGCCACAGTTTTTTGATCTTTAGGTTTACAGATTTTTTAGACAAGAATCTAGGAATGGAGGAGGGAATAAAAATAAAATTCAGCTCTCTCAGGTTCTTTTCAAATTTTTACAAGCATCCCAATGTTTCTTTATTGCACTGTTGGCCAATATTGGCCAAAATAATGAAGTCTGTTATCTTCTTAACTGGGAAACCTGTTTCTAGCATGGAAAGTCACAAGGCAGGAGTGAGGATTCATGTGATAAACCCTGACTCATCTGAAATAAAACTCAAAATTAAGAATCTGGTAATGTAGGAAATAAATGGCAAATATAAATATATTTTTTCCCCAAAATTGGAAAATTTAGGTGAGGAGAATTCGTAAACCAGAGATTTAAAAACTGTGGCCTTATAAATATTGTTGTGGGTACTGTGAAACAAGAACAGTGTCAGTTTGTAGCTGGATAGATGATTAGATTGAAATTTGATGTGAACATTGTGTAAAGAAAGTTCTAGTCACATAACTTTGGAGCATCTGTGTTTGCAGCCGGGACTTGCATTGAGCATCATTGTCACTTAGTGGATTTAATTTTATATAAATTGCCGAGAATAGATACAAGACATTTGTCAGTGTGTTAAATTCAGATGTTTAGGCTGAGTAAAACAAATTCACCTGATTCTCATTGACCAGAATTTTCTCAAAAATAGATGATTTACATGTATCAGAAGATTGTGGCTCTCTTCCACTTTTGAGATGCTGCTGTGAAAAACTTAATGAAATAGTTGTGAACCAGTAACAGAGGTCCCAAGTTTCAGGTGACCCAATGCTGGTCATCCGTGGGAATGTGCGAGCAGTGAGCGCCAAAGGCGCGAGTATCTAGGGGGTCTGGTTCCGTGGGCATGTTCCCCCAGAAAAGTTTGAAAATTAGACTCTTTGGAATGCCATTTCCTGCATTTTGAGACCATTTTGAAGAAAATTGAATGCCGGCTCGTTTACCCTCATTATTCTCATACTTTAACATGAAGATGTACACTTTTGCAAAGTAAACATGACTTGGATGTCATGTTTGCATTTATCAGTGTTCTGAGACCTAATGGCACATCGTAGCATTCATCTATGTTCTGAAATTCATTTAATAATGAAATTTGGCAACATGAAGCAATCAGATATGACAGATTTGGTAGCCAGGTGGGTTGGCAGGTTTTGATGTTCGAATCGGGTCCAACCCACCAGATGTGGATCACTTGGGATCTACGCAGTAAACTTATTGATGGTTACATAGCAATCTTGTGCTAAAGGGAACTTTAGACACTTTAGGCAAAGGAGAGGATCGGACTACTTTGAAGAAAGCCCAGATAATGTCAGTGAGAAGAGGGAAGGGCAAGGCATTTGTATAGTGATTACATGATTGATTTTTTGTAAATTTATGAATCCCTTAATTGTACTAACTAGTCCAATGTTGAAGAATATTGAAAGTGAGAACTTTTGATATTACTGCCAACCTGATCACAGAGTTATAATTATACAGGAAAGAAAAACCATGAGAACAAGGTTGATTTTTTTGTTAAAATCAATGTTTGTTTACTGGACTTGAAATGTACAAACACAAATTTAGGATATTAATTATGGAAAGTTAATTTTGATTTATCAGCTGATCAGAGGTTGTTTCAAATTTGAGTCAAGCTAAAACAGGTGTTTTGCAAAAATGGATGCCTGTTTTAGCCCAGAGTTGAAGAACTTAGCCAGAGTTAGATAATTATTAGTAGCATTATGCAGCTGACGTGCTAAGTGCTTCAGTCTATAGCAAACATTGCAATTTTATTTTTTTTAAAAAGTCTTAGCATGCAGGGCCAGACAGATGGAGTTTCCATGTTAAATACATAGCCATTTAGAACAATTTCAAAACATTTTTGAGCACTTTTAAAATCTGTGTGCTTAGAAAATATTGTAATGCAACATGGGTGTCCAGTCTTGTGTGGTCACCAGGCAGATCAAGATAGTAAGATCTGCTATTTCTGATTACCAGCTTGTATGCTGTAGCAAGAGCCTCTAGCCTTATGCAGCAAAAAACCCACCAATTTCAGTTGTACACTGATGTGAACAGTTCAATTTTTGACATGTTACAGCTACTGTAATGCCAATTTTGAAAGATCATCCTTGTATCAAGGGAACAGTTAAATATTTGACCCTGACCCAAAACTGATACCAGTTTGAATAGAATCTGACATTTAATTAAATGTCAGATGATAATAAACATCTGGACCGATGTGCAATACTTCAGCTGGTCCAGACGGAAGTTGCTGTCTTGAAGTTATTATAAAGAGCATCACTAATGAATTGGGCCATTTTTTTACTTACTGTTAACAGTACTGACTTATCTGTTTGTTTCTCCAGGCTTGTTATGAATGAACTAGAGTTATGAAATGCATTAAGGTTCACAAGTGTGGCAAAATGTTTATCTTGCCACATTGATGATCTTCACTTTTGGCAGACACTTTTAAATTCCTGTTTTTGAGTGGTTACATCAAGAGCTCTAAGACAATGGAACCTTACGCTAATAGAGGTGAAAGAATTGGAAAAATGTTTATGGTTGATGAAAAGTGATATTAATTTTGTTAAAGATAAAATTAATCTGTCTTGTGTATATATACCAAATCTACTCGTGTATAACTCCATATTCAGATTGAGGAGTTACATAATAATTGATAATAATATAGAAACAAGCACGATATTTATTATGTTGAAACTTAATCAGATAAAAAATATTCCAATCAATGTTTCCTCCTTGCCATTCTGCCAGTCCTCATATTGCAAGGAGCACCACTCCATGATTGGCTGGATAATTCTAGTTTCATTTTTAAAAAAAAATGTGTTTACTGTAAGTTGTGGTTTAATTTGGTCTTGGCTAAAAACATTTCAAACCAGCTTATTTTTTTCAAACTGGTTTATATTTTTAAAACCAGTTTAATTTTTTTAGATTAGTCTAATTTTGGGAGAGGGAGATGTGGGACCAATAAGTGATGATAGCAATAAACATGGAGGAATTTCTGTGGTCTAGTGGAGATTAAGGTGGACTACAGATTTAGAGGTTGTGGGTTCAAGTCCCGGTAGGTACAAAAAAAATTGTTTGTTCAGTAATAAAATTTCTAATGACAGGTTGGGTTGGGGAGGTGGTGTATTTGGGAATTGGAGGGGTACTTGGGTACCCAGGGGGGAAGGGTGCAGGGTGGGTATGTTGTAGTTCACTTTTTCCACTGGTTCAAAATTTTCAAACCAGTTTAAATTTTTCAAACTAGTTAAATTTTTCTTTAATTTAAAGTATTTATTAAATAATTAATTTTAAATTATGGTATTAAATGAAAAAAATTACGCTTTCCCCTCCCCTACTGTTTCTAGTCATTCGTTCTCCCCTCACTCCCTTTTACCTCTTTTCCACTCCTCCCCCCTGTACTGCGTACTACTTTACATCACAATTAAGCAG
>JAOEHT020320890.1:0-10072 GCA_025448195.2 Parazoanthus atlanticus | reverse complement strand
ACAAGGAAATCGTTCTCAGTTACATTCCTACGAGTGAGATGATTGCTGACGTTCTCACCAAATCTTTACCTAAACAACAATTCATAAAAATCTTACACTTGATGGGATTGGATAAAATCAATTGAACATTGAACTGATCTTACAAATGTCAAAAAGTGGGAGTGTTGTAAAAGAGGTTTTGCCATTTAATTGTTCTAATTTGGAATTACGTGCGCGAGCGTAAGTACAGTGTTGATTACGTCACTGAGTTAATGTATCGTTAATTAAGCTCACTCAAGTTTTGTCGGTTGAATAAAAAACAAAGTTTTTTTTTATCTAGAAGGAAAGTCTGCCAATTTCTACAGCCCTTTGTTGTTTGTTGCTACGATTTTCCCAGTTTGCTGACAGGGCCTGGTGTATACATTCTACGTTATTGCGTGTGACATTACAGCCTTAAACTTTGCATCCATTAGGTGCTTTACATCCACCAGTATAATGGGTCGACAAAAGGCAGTTTTCACATAGCTTTCTGTCATGCACAAATTTTAATCTGTCTGCACTGGTCTTCTTCTGAAACTCAGTACACTGCTCTAGTCTGTGAGCTTCATTGCAAAGATAACATCTTAGACTGTCTGAAAACGTAGTATGTATACTAAAGTTGTGCTGCTTGGGGGATCCAAGTTTTTGGAATTTTGAATTTTCTTTAATGCCCTCTCTATCACTTGTACAGAGTTCATGATTCCCCCGAACACTGGGTCATTCCTTTCTTTGGCCCCAGATTTCACAAGATGTTTCACGTCTTTTACTGTGGGATCTCTGCCTTTACTTCGAATTTCACAAACTTGCTTTTGCCATCTTGATTTGAGAAAATTAGGCAATCTCTCAACAATTTTAACAAGCTTGTCTTCATTATTGATCTGACCGAGCCGGTTTTTTACTCTTAAAGTCATTTCACGGTTTTCTAAATCATCAGCAAGATCTTGCAGAGCTTCAGCATCATTAGTTCGAATAACTGGACCAGTAGACACTTTATGTATCCTCGCATTTGTGACTATGTATCTGTCGCCAAATCTTTCTTCTAACAATTTCTTGGCTTTTGGATAACCTTTATCCGGATTCATTAATACACAGCTTTTGATAACTTCCTTTGCTTTTCCGGAGCAATATTGAATTTAAAATTGCAACCATTCACTGTTGTTCTCAGTATATTTCTCGACATTGTTTTCAAATGAGTTTTATAAATAGAGTGTAGTTTAAAGGGGAACCATCGAATTGCATCAATTCTGATCTTGGGAGTAACTGTGATCTCAGCTGTTTTTCAACTTGTTGCTGCACTCTTTGAATTGTTTCCAAAACTTCAATTTTCTCAATCTGATTTGCCACATTACATTACTTAGAATTAAAACAAATAGCCAGCTGCGACCCTTCATTCTGACCTGACTCAGTTTGCATAAACATCTTGTTTGAATTCACAGCAGTTCCAACATGAATAGGAGTGTAGGAATGTTGTTCACTTTCTGAGCTCAAAAACTCTTCATAAATCTTCTCTTCAGCTTCTGCTTTTGCTATTTCTGTTTTCAATTTTAAGCGAAGTTCTTCTTGCTCAACACGCAATTTTTCTTTTGCAGGAGGTTGGGGTTGCTTAAGTAATTCTGCTTCTGCAATTAGCGCTGCTCTTTTTGCTGCAATTTTCAACTTTGCATCTGCTGCTGTAGAACTAGAACATGAACTTCCCTTGGAAAACTTCGAGACTGATGTTGATACTGAGCTCGTCTTTGAAAGTTTGATTTGGCACTATAATTTCTTGGTAATTTTGACTTTGAGCTCCTAGAAATTGTTTCTTTGTCATCTACAGCACTAACTGAGTCGGAAGGGTTTAAATCATATTCATATACTCATGTCCATTCAACGTTAAAATATTCAATGGCTTCAGCCTTATCTTCTTTTTTATCTAATAAACTACAATATACATTGTTCGATTATTCAAGCTTTCTTTGTTCCTCACGTAATTCGCCGATATTTTTTTTACATGTCGCATTTCACTTGTGTTGTCATTTTGTTCGACGAAGTTTTCAAGTTCATTTAATTTTTTCGTTAAATGTCCCTTCTGCCCACGCCTGGAGTCCCGAGTTTGGCGGATTTCATCAGAGCGAGACATCTCAAATGAAATCGAAGTCATCGCCATTCACATTCTTTTTACATATCAAACATGCAAAAATGTTCACATTGCAGGTTGAGTTTACGAGTTTTTCGTATTCGGCATGAAAGTGAACTAATTTTGAACTAATGTAGACGACAAACTACACTTGTATCGGTAACACCATTGTTTTCAACGCGATAACTCTATTTTACACTTAGCTTAGCCACAGCGCTTGATTTGTCTTAAACTCATCTCACAGTCATGCATCTCGTCGCTGTACTTGGCTTCACATTGTTTCGGTTCCTAAAATAACCACTGATAAGTAAACTTACAAACTTGGAAAGACCCGAACAAAATACTCACAAAATTAGTCGGTGTCTCCCGAATCCAAAATCACATAGAAGTATAAACTCTTCTGGCAGCAAAAACATCGCTGCCACCTTTTACAAACTCAGTCATTCTGTCCTCGTGGGGCGGTTACCTAGCTAGAAGCAAGTCCGCTGACCGCGAATGAAATTTAGATAATTTGTCCGCAACACAGGTAGGGTTAACGAATAGTTCCTTAACCACTTCCAGAATTCTAGCAGCTAAATCTGGAACTCTCTGTCCGATTCTCATAGAACTGTAACAATTTTCAAATCGATTCATTAATATAATCATTTTATACACTTTTTCTGACAATTTCTAATTATCATTGTATCTAATTTTTGTATAATAAATTATCCTGAAACTATTAGTTTAAATAAGCTACTAAGTAAGTTTGAGTTAAAATAGAGTTTATATAATTTCTCTTTCTCTTCTTGACTTCTTCCTCTTCCTCTTGCTCTGCCACTTGCTCTTTTTCTTCTTCTTCTTCTTCTTAGACTTCCGATTCTCATAGAACTGTAACAACTTTCAAATAGATTCATTAATATAATCATTTTATACACGTTTTCTGACAATTCCTAATTATCATTGTATTTTTTTGTATAATAAATTATCCTTAAAATATTAGCCTAAATAAGCTACCATGTAAATTTTAATTAAAATAGAGTTCATGTATGTTTGTTTGTGTGTATGTAGGTATGTATGTATGTTTGTTTGTATGTATGTAGGTAGGTATGTATGTATTAAGTATATAGGTATGTAAGTATGTATGTAGGTACAGTATGTAGGTATGTATGTATATATGTATGTAGGTAGGTAGGTAGGTATGTATGTATGTATATATGTGTGTATGTATGTATGTATGTATGTATGTATGTATGTATGTATACATGTAATTGGTTCATTAAGTTGCAAGAAGACAAGAGTATATTGGTCAAAGATAAATATATTAAATGTTGTAAGAATTTAAAGAAGGCAGTTTTGAGAAATAGAGCCTTCTACTTTAGGTGAAGTGAGTTTTTGATTGGAAGAAAAACTCTCATTTTCCTCAGTCTCTCTCAGCTGTTTTATATGCTAATTGATTTGTGTCAGAAGTTTAGAACCATTATAGCAAAATGAATGACATTCAAAACAGCATATTGTTTGCAATTTTTCTGCTCAATCAGGCCAGGGTACACAAACGAAGGTCGAGACCTTGTACTCGAGCACTGCCACCATGCCATGATTCTGGTGTTGGTACTCGAAAAAAAGGTCTGTTCACATTAGGGCTCAGCGATAATTGTACTCGGGGAACTGTGCTCGACCACCAAGTGTGAACATAGCCTAAGTGTGTGATTTGACTTGTTTGTTTGCTTATAAGTGATGTTGATCAGATGAAATCCTCGGCTTTCACCTGATGACGTTTATTTGTAAAATTAATATATATAGGACACGGTGGAGTGCCACAAACAAAGACTCTGTTCCTAGGTTAAAAGTCTTCATATATAAACTCAAGGATTTATAGGGATTTCGGCCACTGACAAAAATCGTATCTAAACACACGTAAAAATACCTGTGTGTTGATATCAGCCAATCGGTGATCTTCTTGCGTTACTTTGATAACACCCGCCTTTGCAGTCGGCAGTCGCTTTGCATCGATCGCTCGTTTGTTTGTAGTTTATATAGTAAAACAGAGTAATACATGGACGCGTGGAGATATGGAATCTCACTCCTTTGCTGCGCTCACTCGTGAAATATTGAGTTGAACAGCCTCGAGATAAGTTTCATATCTCCACGCGCCCATATATTGTTTTCAATTTATTCCAACAAATTTTCGAATATCTATAATATCCTTCCTCAGGTGTAAGAATCATATGATCAGAGAATGTGTCTGGATAAAAAGACTAAGCTCATCATATATTGAGGAACTATAAAATAGTGACGGTTTAAAATTTCAAGTTTCTAATCAGTAGCTTAGTATCTGTCTGCATTAAGATTTACAATTAAATAATAATAATAATATAAATTAAAAAATTAATAATAATAACAATAATTCTTTGTTTTCTTATTCGCAGTTAAAAGTTGAATTATGAAGGATGGTTTACATAGGTAATATTTAAAACTACTTAGAAGGAATATATATGAATATGAAATACAGAATAATTAAAAATGCATCAATAAAATATATATTTGCATTTTGCTAAAAATTTGGTAGATGTGATGATGAAATATATTTAAGTTATCGTTTGACATAATGTTGGCTAAAAAGTATATAATATGATAAAAGGCTAGTCTTTTATCGTATAATCTTTTTAAGTTATCATAAACTATTTAAACTCTGATTGTTACCCTTATTCCAGGAACACAAAGGCCATGGGACTTGTGATGGTACATTCAGAAATCATCAATATTTTGTATGTCCAGATGATTCTGGAGTCTTCGTGTCACTTGACAAACTGACATTGAAAGATAATTTATCTGAACACAAGAAATCTCCATCATTACCAAGATCGTCATCTTCTGCTGCTAAGATTAAGAAAGTGGTTTGGGGAATGCTTGGTGCAAGGGTGGAAAAAAATGGGGAAAAAATGGACCAAAAAGAACTGTTATCAGCTTTTGATGTTCATATTAATAAGAGAGTTGTAGCATTTATTGGAGAAGAAGTTGCTCGAGGCACTCTTCGAGCACTTGGAACTGGAGAACGTGGAATTGCAATAGCTGGAATAGAACTGGTAAGACTCTTAACTCCTTTTACATATAGCCCCAAACACAATTTATGATGTGTTGCTTAATTATCCTAAATGGTATCCATACTTTCCTTTTAAACAGTTTGGGAGAATTTTGCTTTTCATGTTAGCTAGTTTGCTGTGTGTGATCAATTCCTTTATTCTCACAACCAAACAACTTATTTAGTATTGATACAGTGAGAAGAAAATAGATGTTGATAAATTGGCTGGGGCTAAAAGGGTTAAAGTTCAAGCTACACTAAATTTTTGCAACATCAGCATTTCTTGATGTTAATAGTATTTATAATATTCATTGTCATTAAATGTAGTAATTTGTAATTTTGATAAATTTTGAAATGATGGTTCATTTTTAATTTTAGCATCTGTCTTCAGCAAAGATTATTTTTAAATTGAAAGACAGGTAGCAGTTTTTGTTAGCAAGACTGAAGCATGCTACAGTACACATGTTTCAAAAAGACATAGGCTGGGCATTTCTAAAATGATATGCTTTGTAAGGACTAGGAAAGTTATATAGTGCTAGCAAGTACTGAAAGACACATTTTCAGTTTTAATGGACAACTGAGCTTAAGCTTTGTGGATGCAATTCTAAGTCAGTTTAGTTTGTACAATCATGCACGTTCTACACAGTAAAGATTTAATCACCAACCAATATTTTTCCTTGTTCAGGATGCAAATTAAGAATTTTACCTGGCCTGCAATTTTTCATTTTTGCTTTGGAGATAAGAATGTTTCTATACATTAAGATAGGCTTGACCAATCTGAAGTTTTCCCCCACACTTTGTCATTTGTTGGCTTTTAATTTGTACCCTGAAGACTGTATAATTATAGGGGCAGCATATAATTGGTGAGTGAGCAGAAAGACTTAGAATAGAAACCCAAACTGACTTTTTTATACTGTAATCTAGGGCTTGAAATTGACCGAGGCCATGCACACAGCAAGTGATGTGGATGCCCTTTGATTGTAATTAATTGTTACGGTATTTGCCATGGTGCCTAAGAAAAGGGTGCCTAAGAAAAGTTGTGCAGTAAAGTGCTTGTGTCACAACTTTTCAGGGCCAAAACTGCCGTGCCCTCAAAGTAGATCAAAGTGTGATAACCCTAACTAAAATTAGTATAATTATAACATGATTGTACAATCATGTAACTAAGAGGCTATCCTGTTGGGAATAACTGGATGAAAATAATTCTGAGTCAGTCCAAGGAATTTTCTTAATTCAATTTTTTTCAAACAATCATGTAGTCTATAGCTTGTTAATTATATTGTTCTTGCCAGAATGTTTGTTTACTTCATCTACATTATGTACCTCAGTTGATTAGGCAATTACAGTTGGAAAGCTGAGAGTTTGTAACTACTCATCCTAATTCTTATTCAGGTAATTGTTTTATTGTTTACTCCTTGCTCGCAGAGGATATTCAAAAATCTTCCTGAATGTATGAATATTCATATTAAAAATAATTGTGTTATAGTCCCAAGTGAATGCACCCTAGTTTTGTATTATTGCCAACTAATTTTCACCCTGCACTTGTAAAACAAAAGAAGTCATTGTGGCTATTACAACTGAAGGTTAAAGTTAATATAATTATATATTGAATTTATTATAATTTTCTTTTTTTGCAGGACAAACGTATTGGTGAAGGAACTGGTTTTTTTCGGGGAAAGCAAGTATTTTTCTGTAAAAAAGATTTTGCAAAATTTGTACCTTTGGAGACAGTCATACCTGAGAAAGACTTTGATGCAATTTCAAATGGCGAACAAAGTGATCAGGAAAAATTATCCCAGGAAGAAGGCTGCACAATGAAAGTGGAGCCGACATGGCGAGACGAAGCTGCTGTAAAGTCATTGGTGTATGAAAATTCCGGAACTAAAGGTGTGTGAATTTGGCTGTTTTCGGTGCTAACATACATGTATATGCAAACTTCAAAGATGAATATCTAAAATCTTGAATTTGGTTTTGAGCTTACATCACATGTATATCAATTAAGCATATCAGATTCCTACTGCACACACTTGAAGACAGAATTAAGGATTCACAGATCTACTGAAATGTACATTACATGTAGGTACAAAACCTGGACTGGATCAGATCAATAAAATCTGGATTGGATCATTTGAACAATAAAACCTAGATTAGATCAGTAAATTTGTAAATAAGAAGAGATACCCACTGTGTTGCACAACAAAAGCTATCAAAAATGAGAAATTATTAAGCTTCAAAATAGACACTAGTTTTGATTACTGTATGTACTCGTGTATTTATAAGTTAAACTTTTAAATAGGTAAGCTGGCCTAAAAAATTGATCATGACTCATACCATATATACTCATGTATAGGTCGATCCCATGTGTAAGTCGAACCCCACTTTTGAAGCCAAAATGGACACCTTTTAAGAAAATATTGTCATTTTCAACTGTTTTGATAGATTGGACAGAAAAAGCTGCAATAAGAAAAATGTTTTTGATGAATAATGGGGAAAAACCCAAAGCTAAACATCTTTCATGTGTTTCTGAAAAAAATGCACTATTCTAAGACTTTTTCTGTAAAAGAAATTTTTGACATGTAAGTGAATAAATATGGGTAATGATCTTCAAGGGAAATAAGAAATTGCTAATACTAAGAACATGACAATGATTTTATTCAAGCAATGTTGGATTAATCTAACAGTTTTCAATCACATGAATTTGTGCACATGAAATTTTGCCACAATTTTCCTTGTACATGAGCAAAAATCTATGTCAATTCATCAGCAGAAATAGCGCTCATGTTGACTACTTGAGGCTTTCTAAAATTATTGAACTTAAAATTTTGAATTTAATCATTAATTTTGGTTGCATGTAGATTTTTTGTGACAACTTACAACCACTTAACCTAACCCTTTTGTAGTAACACATTAATTAATACAATATTAATTATAATTATCAATCTAGGTGTTTTTCAAAATAAACAGTTAATTTTATCTGTAAAATAATTGTACCATTAGGTTCAACAAGAGAGCTTAGGAGATCAAACTCAACATCATCAACAGCTTCGTCAGTTTCAACAGATGAAGCTCTTAAAGCTGCTGGTGTCAAGTCTTCTTTCAAGGATAGTTTCCTAAAGGAGCAAGAAAAGATCATGGCGGACATACAGTCAGTAAGCAATAGTCGAAAGAGAGACAACCCAGAGAATGATGCTGAGCTTGAAAAGCTTGATAATTTGAGTACTAACAAACTGAGTTTCAAAGAGGATTATTTTCAAAAGGCTCCAACAAAAACATCCAGGTTTTCTCCAACCCAGTCAGCAGTAACTACACAACCAGGATATTCAGATTCGTTCGAGGCTAGAGGCAACCGATCTACTCATAGTTCAGCTGAGCATCCACGGGCTACATTACCAGAAGTTAACAGTGAATATAATGGTAGGCTTGCTTCTGTGTGTAACTATAGAGTTGTCATGAGATTGCTAATGTGCTGTTGTCTGCTTTGTTCATTTTATTGAAGAAATGAATTCTGTAACAGTTCTCATTGGTAATCCTGGTCAGAAATTATACAAGCACATGCGAGTCTAATCACCTCCTGAAGAATGTATGAACTTATTGAAGAAAAATTACTTTCTCCAACATGCCCAAACTCATTATACGTAAGTGCAGAACTAAACGTTTTCAAACCAGTTTTGTCCCTTTTTGTGTATAAGGAAAGTGAGATGCATCCCCATCATTTATATATTTTATTTTTATTATACACTCAAATGATGATTGTAAATTGTAAACTCAAGTTTTTCCAGTTTTGTGTATTTGCTATACATGACAAGTATTTTACTACTGATAATTATTATTATTATTATTATTATTATTATTATTATTATTATTTCAGCAAAGGAGTTTCTCACCAGTTAGGCCATTTATAACTCCTGATAGATTCAAAGATGATGCATTTTAAATCTATTTAGACCTATTTAAAAAAACAGTGAGTGAAATTTTTGCACATGTGAGGTTTCCTGGGATGGTGTCATATACAGTATAACCAAATCTGTAAAACGGGATATCATGGTAGGAAAGGGGATACATATGGCAATTTAATTAACCAGTCTCAAGCCCTTAAGTTCATGTTGCCAGTTTTATTACCCCAGTTTCAATATACATGTACTGCATAGTAACCAGATGAGAGTGCTTCTTATGAATATATAAAATGATTAGTGCTGAAGGGTCGATTATAGTCTGTACCTTTTGAAACGTCACTGCTGAACATTTTTCTTATTATATTATTTTGAATTGCTTGGGGTCAAATAAATGAGAATACATGTTGACAAAAGTTCAGTCTTGACTAAGAATTTTTTTTCAGGTAGCTACAGTTCTGTTCTCTCCAGGGGTTCCGTATCTCAAGCTGAGTCATCCTCATCATGGTATGTCGGCAGTGTGCTCAGCCCGAGTAGAGGCAGTAACAAAGACAGTGTTAGTACAAGGTCATTGATGGAGGCCAAAGGGCAGGACGTTGTTGCTGACTGTGACCTTGAACCAACGAATAATCCAGTTGAAAAGGTTCTTGATGAAACTGCAGATAAAATGAGAGAATCTAGAGACCAGTTACAAGACATAAATATGGATACGATACCACCATCTGGGACAGCTGCCCTTGGTGGAGATCCTGACAGTGCTATGTCAGGTGATGGAGGTGCCGCTTCCTCTCAGGCAATGGATATCCCTTCGCAGTTTGCTCTTGAGGTTGGTTCTATGGCAGAGATCCCCCTCTCTGATGGACGGTCAACCAGATATGGTGTGATTAGATGGATTGGCCACCTGCCTGAACTGAATGGAAAACTTGTGGCTGGATTGGAACTAGTAAGTGACCCCGGGGAGTTTCTTATTTATTTATTTATTTATTTTTT
>JAOEHT020320803.1:0-10072 GCA_025448195.2 Parazoanthus atlanticus | reverse complement strand
GCTCCCCCATTTACCACGCTCCCCCATTTACCACGCTCCCCCATTTACCACGCTCCCCCATTTACCACGCTCCCCCATTACCACGCTCCCTCATTACCACGCTCCTCCATTTCCCACGCTCCCCCATTTTCCACGCTCCTCACTTTCCACTTTCCACGTTCCTCATTTTTCACGCTCCAAATTTTCACGCTCCCCGTTTTCCACTGCGGTGAAAGACGCGGAGTGTTGAGAAGAGATTCTTCATTTTCCACACGCCGCAGTCCGCAGTCCGCAGTCCGCAGTCCGCAGTCCGCGCTCTTATTTTCACCAAACCATTCGATCCAGCTGGAGTGACTTTCGAACTAAAACAACTTTTTGGTTGATCTGGACAAAGTTATGGTTCCTTTTATTCGCATAGCAATACTTTTCCCATTTCATAAATTCCCCGGTTTGGGAAAATGCATTCTTCGTGTGTCGATAAGTATTTTTTAACAAGTTCTAAGCAACCCTAACCCTAACAACAAGTAAGGCCTAGAAACTATACGCAAAAGAAACGACAGACTTACTTGTTGGCCCAAAAACAAATTCTAAAACGTTGAAAATGGAATATAAAAAGAGAGTCTGAAAAGTTTAAACGTTTTTTTTTGTGAGACTATCCTACAATGCTTTGCGATTGCATAGTGAGCTCTGAAAATAGAATTGTAAATCCGCAGTTTAAAATCCAAAAATCTCAAACAAAAACGGAGTTCGAAACGTTAAAAATATTTTCAGAAAGGGAGTTTTTAAAATGTGAAAAGCCAAAAATAGAATTGTATATCCGCCATTTGAAACCCCCTAACCCCAAAACAAAAACGGAGCTCGAAATGGTAAGCTTAAAAGAGAATTTCTGAAACGTGCAAAACTTAAAGTAAAATTTTAACACCCCAAAACCCCAAAATATAATAGGAGTTCGAAACGTTAAACTTAGTTTTTGAAAGCGAACTTTCAAAATTAACGTGAAAAGCTGAAAAAGGAGTTGCAAATCCGCGATTTGAAATCAAACACCAAGAGGCAAGAACGGAGATTGAAATGTATTTTAAAAAAAAAAAATCCGAAACGGGAGAGAAGCAGAAAGCGGCGATTTGAAGTACAAAAACCGGAAACGTAAATATGGAAGGGTCATGGCCGTTCCAGGGTCGTCAAAGGTTGCGAATTATTTTTCACTAGCCGAGCACCGCGGGCGTGATAACAATAGTTTATTGATTTCTGCACGTTTAGACACAAAGCTAAGCTGTTTGCTCTTTCAGATGACATAAAAGTTATTTCTACCTTTCTAATCATTTCTAATATTTATCAGTGCTTAAAATAAAATTCAATTTTTTCGAACGTCTCACCGCGGTGCTGCTCTATCATCTATGTTCTGATATTGCAATTGATCCCGGGTTTGATTCTTCTGGGCTTTTCTCGACTTTCCCGAGCACAGCCGGTTACTTCTGTTACTAGATTGATAAATATTATATACACAACTAGAAGACTGAGATTCTGAGTAACTATACTACAATTCGTCAACTTACCTTAACAAACTCTTGGAGAATAATCACAATGAAGCCCAAAACAGCAAACATAAATTCAATGGTCAATGGTGTTTCGTCGTGGGACACCCGTCCCGTGACACCATTAAATTACCAGTCGGCAATATCAAGCTGTCACCAAAACCACGTGACACGCCCAGCGGTGCAGTGTAAATAGAAATTCGATAAAACTTCACTTGTGAAATGTTTATGAATTTTTCAGAAAGCTGATTTTGTTTTCTGTCGCTTTTGTAGACGTATCTTTTTTATGCTGCTCAGTGCAATGTAACATGGCGACCAAAGTAACGGATATTCTACAGAAATCGAAGCAGCTCTGCTCATCTGTGCGAAAAAATTCTGTCGGTAGTCGACGTGTTGATCAAAATACAACGGAGCCCAGTTTGGCGAAGGCCGCGTACAAATTGTCAAACCTCGATGAAAACTTCAACAATGTAACGCTTCTCTCTTCCAGTGGGTTTGCGTGGTCTTTGGAGAAAATCACTGAGCAGGAGCTAGTCAAGTTGGTGAGGTAAGCTGTGGAAACATTGATTTTTTATTCAAAGCTTGAAAATGTTATAAAGATCAAATATTCTGAGGGCATGGAAGATCGGATTACAAACAACATACTTTCATCTTCCACGAGAACCGAAGCGATTATTTTTATCACGCAGGAAATATTTTTTTCGGGGTGTAGAACGCATGGTCTTTAGGATATAAACACAAAATAAGTTTGCCTACTTGTTTTTGTGCCCTTTCGGTTGCGGAGCGGACCTTAACGTAAGTGTGACGCAACAACAATACACTTTGTTTTCGATGTACAGAGATAACTAGTACTTGTTTCTGACATTTCTCAGATGCACGTTTGACCTGGAAATGTCTAAAGAGGAGGTTAAAGTATTTCTAAAAAGATGAGAATGCGGTTTCCTTAAACGCGCGAGTAGCAGAGGTGCATTCGCGACGAACTTGTTCTCAGGTGTTTAGTGACAAGGGACTCCAAGCTGACTTTTCCGATATTGAATTTTCAAGGTAAACGTAGAAAAAATTTGAACTATCAGAGGTACATTTTACATAAGAAAATGACTTGTAGGGAGAATGAATGTAGTTCCAGTTAGCGGAAGGTTCAACTTTATAGATTTTACGGTCATTGACCATCAAGGCGCGCGCGCGTCTAGCTCGGGGCCAGTCATCTCTGCCTGCGCGCGCTCGCCCCGCACTCCCGCGGTGTGTGCGAGTACTGAGAGTGTTCGTTTGGGGTTCGTTATTGTATTATATCTATGTAGACTGAAGCTCGTGTGACTTGCGTATCGATTTGTAGCAGGTCTATGAGAATAGGTATCGGGAAATTGTTGCTTTTACTAGATGTTTTTTGCTGTTTAACCCTTTAAACACGGAATTTTTACCGAAAAACCTGAAATTTATCTGCAAATTCTGTGTTTAGGCCTTGTAGGCGATAGATTTCAACTGAGTTAGCTGCAAACGCGATTATTGGATCGGCCACGAACTGTTCTACTTGTTTGTTTGAAGCATGACAAGATTTGCTCGACTTTTGGGGCATGCGCACAATAAAAACAACTCGATTTTTTTTCTTTTTTGCGACAAAATCCTGATTTTTCCCCTTGCTTGCACTGCTTTCGCTCTTCTTTTTGTGGTATCCCTGGCTTCTATTTGCTCTTGCCTTGGATGCAAAAGAATTAAGTAAGCTGGAAATTGAGCCAAAGGAAATGGCTGCTTGGTCAGCAAAAATTCCCCGTGATTTTCGTGAAATTTCTTGACAGATTTTCTTTCCTAGCTCTGGCAAATCTTGTCTGATCGACCTTGTTGAGGTATCATTGCAAACGACGTAGTTCGTGGTTGCAGGGTTAATATCTGCCGTGTGTGGCACTCTTCATGTGTAATTGTTTTGACTGATTATCACTGAGCACAACGCAGTTTTTGTTTTCTAAAAAATGAAACCGATGCGGTGCAAGAAGGAATGGTGCTATGATATTATCTAATTGTCTAATGTTGGAGAGTATCGAAACTAACGGCCAACTGATAGCAGTTTATTTAAACTTACCTGTTTTCTATTAAATTAATTACTATTAACTAACCTGGGGAAAGTCACATTTTGTCATTGTTTTCTTCATTAAGAGTTACTGCAGATGTGTCGAATCTGACTCTGCTAAATGATTATGATAAAGATGATAATGATAATGGTAATGATAGTGATAGTGATAAGCTATACTATCTAATTGTATCTACCTGTTTAACTATTTGCAAAATTTTAAAAAGTCTATAACAATAAAATTATATATATGCTAATGCATCCATTGATAACTTCAAAATGCTAATCAAAATATTTGTTATTACCAATTGGGACAAGTGTAATGCTTTGATAATAAACCAAAATTAGTAGCGAATCTCATACATTCCTTATACTCGTACATATGACATCTACACCGTTGTGTCTGATTACACTGCCCACATGAAGGTAGAGCCCAAATTTTGGACGCACAAACAAACAAACACAATTCAAAAACTTTGGAGCCGTTACTTCCCATTATTTCTGCTCTGGCACCGAAGGAGACTAGGTTACCAGCCGAAATATTTGCCATAAATAAACCCAAGTTGCCGTCGCGCCAGCCTTCCAATCACACACACACACACGCGCGCGCTCACACACAAACGCACACACACACACACACACACACACACACACACACACACACACACACACACACACACACACATGCCGTCTAACTGCTTACAAAACCGTTTAAAACTCCCTCAATTTCAATTGTTTTACTGAGGTCAGTCATGCTGATATACCACCAGGGATATTGATAAGTCCAGAAAAATGATTGGGTTTCAGTGACAAAATCACGGGTGCGCTGCCCGGGGGCCAGTCTGGTTTTGTCGTGAACAAGTCAATTAAGGTCATTCTACGTGTTGTCTCGAACGCTCCACCGATATCAATTACGCCTAAACTAAACTTTGTCAACCCTCTGCTTTCTCTCTTTACCAGCTGGGTAAAAAACGAAAACGCGGACAAAGGCCCGTGAATACTTTGCACACGCGTGCAACATCCGGAATTTGCTTCCATGGCGGAGAATCCCTCAATTCTGGATCAAACTGATTTGAAAAGCAGACAAACTACGCATTTAAAATATAACTGACCAAGTCGAAAAATTCTCGTTTTCGTTTTAATCGACAACTTCGACTTTTAACATGTTCAAATTTTGAAAAAAGTAGTTGAGAGTTCTCGTATGTTTGTTGAGAACCTGTTGTCAACTGTCGTCGACATGAATCTCATAATTTCTCGTTTATTTTAAATCACACGCAAGAGATTCGAAAAAAAACTCTCGTATTCTCTCACTATTCAACTCTCGTGCTCGTTACAAAAAAAATTGCTGTCAATTTCCAATTCTGGTCATGCACAGATGTGTTTTTGGTACAAGAACTAGAATATTATCGCAAAACCAGCACATCAAAATTGATGAAAAACTCCGAAACATGAAGGCTTAATTACAGCTTTGGCCTATGTACTTTGGGGAAAAGTGATATTTTGATCATCAGAAACACTAATATTTTTGATCAATCTCTCAGCAGCTATTGTTTAATGATGTTGATAATTTTTTAAACATATATTAAAGGCATGCCAGACAACTATAATTTCTATGAACGAGTGTTAGTGGCCGAGGACATAAAGAAAACAGGAGCTTTGATATTTTATCGCCGTGTCGATATTCCCAAGAATGCTAGATGGAGTCTATACATTTATTTGAGAATCGGTCTAAATTGTTTCTTACTGCTGAGAATAGAAGCAATTTTGACGGATTACAAATATTTTGTTTTTATTATATAGGGACGAATGTTTCACTGAAACACACACAGTGGTGTATTTTCCGGCCTTGCCCTCGCTAGTGAGCGTATTACGATTTCCAAAGATTTTTATAAAATTTTCAAAATCGTCGAAACTTTCTGAAAACTTTTTGGTCAATTTCAGAATATTTCTGAACATTTTGGGCAAACTAGTGTATTTTGTCTACAAAATGGAAAGAACATCACATATGAATTTTGCTTTCTCTTGTTAGAACAAAGGGAATCGAGGAAAGCGTCGGAGATTTATCGCAACTATATGCAAATTTAACGATTTCCAGTGTTGCAGCATTGATACAAAATCGGTCGAATTTTTAGTAAATGAAAGGCCGCAGTGTAAGATAACTCAGTTATAAACAGGTTTATTACGCGTACGTGTAGGAAATAACAATTGCTATAAAACATCCTCTACCAAATTTATCAGACTTACTACTCGAAAGAAACATCGTTTGTTCTGTGGAGTCAAGACTCGGGCAAAATATCCTTTACAAAAATTATCTTAATGTTTTGTTTCTGCAGGTCTACTTACGATTTTATCACAGACAAGACAAGTAAAAAGAAGGAAAGAAACGGGCGACAGGTTCCTGAGGGAAGACATGAGGATTGGGAGAAATTGTATGAGCAGAAAGATCTTCGTGTTTGGAGAAAGCCCGTCAACTCACGCGGATTATATGAATACAAAGGTATCTTTATCTATTCCGAGACTACTCCTTTTTCCCCCAGTTGTAAGTTCGGCCGTAAGCGCTCCCAGTTATTATATCCCTCCATGGCTCAAAGTGATTTGGTTCAGATAGTTCTGGTTTAAACTCTTCTTCTTGGCTGACAAACCTGCACGCTCATTAAAATCTTTCTATTCAGTCGCCCTCTTGTTTTATCAATCCTTTTCTGTCTTCTTCTCCCCTCCTCCCCTCTCCCCTCCCTCCCCATCCTAGCTAGTTAAAGGCCATCTTGCTTCTAAATCCTCATGTAGACCTATTAAAAAACCTTCTGACTGTGAAGACTCTTTCCATTTGTTGGGGCTTGCTGGTCTGGAGCGACCGCTCATGTCTGAAAAGGAACATGTTCGTGCAGAGTTTTGCTTGCCGCATATATCGTTAAGTTTGTGGTTCTAGAAAATACGATCATGCTACACCATTACTAAAACAACTGCGCTTGCTAGAATATAGAGAACCACTACAAGGCACGAGAAATTCTGAGAAACTACAAATTTTAGGACAGCGGGTGGAGAGCGTTCTTTCTATTACCAAACAGTTAGTTTATGGAACACAATGGATTCTCGTTTTAGATTGATCAATACTGTGGATAATTTTAAGCGTCGAATTAAATACGATATGTTGAACAGGTTTCTCAGTTAAGTAAAGAGAAATATATATTCCCTTAATGTTCTGATATACGATGTTATACCACCTTGTTCACTTTACAGTAGGTTAGTTTTATTATAATTTTATCATATTTTTTATTAGCATAGATTGGATTAGATTTTTATTTTAATATTAGTGTAATTTTGGTTAGAACTTATCTCTGAAAAGCCCCTACGAGGCGAAAATAATAAAGTATGTATCTATGTATGTATGCATGCATGCATGCATGTATGTATGTATGTATGTATATATATGTATGTATGTATGTATGTATGTATGCATGTATGTATGTATGTATGTACTCAATCTGCAGACAGTACTGTTGTTGTATGTATGTATGTATGTATGTATGTATTTATGTATGTATGTATGTGTGTGTGTATATATGTATGTATGTATGTGTATGTACGTCTGTATGTATATATATATATGTATGTATGTATGTATGTAAGTATGTATGTATGTATGTATGTAAGTATGTATGTATGTATGTATGTAAGTATGTATGTATGTATGTATGTATGTAAGTATGTATGTATGTATGTATGTAAGTATGTATGTATGTATGTATGTATGTGTGTATGTATGTATGTAAGTATGTATGTATGTATGTATGTATGTATGTATATGTGTATGTATGTTAGTACGTATGTATGTATGTATGTATGTATGTGTGTATGTATGTATGTAAGTATGTATGTATGTATGTATATATGTATGTATGTTAGTACGTATGTATGTATGTATGTATGTATGTGTGTATGTATGTATGTAAGTATGTATGTATTTATTTAGAATTTGATTTAAAACGCCTCGTAAATCATGGGCGTTTTGAAATGAAAAGAGTTGTGCGGCATTCATTTAACTTTTTAAATAGAGAAAATAGAGAAAATACTGTATCGCTAAACATGGAATTCCAGCGTAATATACCCAACTATAATATCTGTAGAACATAAAATGAATGGCCAATATCTTTTCTTAACACAAAAATATTTCTTTTTTTTCAACAGAGGTTTTACACACCAGGTGGCAGGCAGCCCCTGGTTGTATGAACGCTGACCAGTGAACACGCTGCCTCAGAAAACTGTACGCTTGCGCCTATCATACTGCAGTTGTACTTGACCGTTTGTCATGCGCGGCCAGCTGGGCATGCGCACAAATGCATTGTGTCCAGGATAAAGTTGGAAGGCTGTAATTGCTCTAATTTGCTAAATTCACACGACTTCAGGAACAAGATGGCGGACTGTCACGGCTTATTAAATATTCCTATAGTCATGAATTAGGGTTATTCATGGCAATTTATGGTTATCTATGGTTAGTGAGGGTTAAGGTTGGGGTCGGGATTGCTTCTGTTTCGTAGAAATGGGATAGAGTACAATAAAATTTTGGTTGTTGGTGCATGATGACTCCTGTGTTTGAGGTCCCAGGTCATGCTCGCTCTTCTTCGGGGTTTTTTAACTTCTATTTTTTCTTGAAATTTTTCTAAGTATGAGTATCAGGTTTTAGCTATCCGCCATCTCGTTCCTGAAGTCGTGTGAATTTGGCAAATCCCATTTTACTATAACATGACAGTTTGTTTACTTAATTCAAACTCCTATTGTAGTTATTGTAGTTTCGATTGACTTGATAAAGAAAAAAAACAAAGCGCAAGCGATGATGGACCTTTAACTAGCCGGACCTGTAGTCAGTGAGAGTATCATATTTTGATTCCACCACTTTGTGTGTATACAAAAAAATCCCCGACAAATTTGGAATTGAAGAGAAATGAAACGCAATAATTAAATACTTGAGTAGGATTAGAAATCTTCTATTAAACTTCTTTCAAGTGAAAGTGAAACCCACTCTAAAGTAACTTTGCTTAAAGACGGAATTGAATAAGCAAAAAGCTGAATGTGGTTGTACCGAAGATTGTAAATATGAAATGCGACAAATGTGTCTTGTCGCTGAACGACTGAAGCAAGAATGGGGGCGACATGTATTGGAGATGATTTGTCTTAATTTGCTGTCAATTTTAAAGATTAGAAAATATTTTTTATTGTTTTTGCAGCTCAATCAAGTCAATGTTATTGTAGTTAGAAATAGGTAGGAATTTCCGTAACAACAAAGAAAAACGACACTTATTTATAAAATAAGGTGTGTAAAACGCGCACTCTGATTGGCCAATAACCACTTTCCCAATCATCGCAGAACAACTTAAGGGCTTCAGCTGGCGGGCCACACGTATTGAAACATGGCAGATTGGGTTAAGGAAGGAAAAAGATCGATTATTTTCGAAAGGAGGTAAAAGATAAAACCTTAAAAATGTCACAGAATAGTGTAAACAGGGGTTGTGACCACCAGGAAAACCCTTACTTTGTTCTGCGCATGACTGGGGAAGTGGCTTATGGATACCGAAAGTAGCCATTATATCAGAGGATAAAGACAGTCGGCCAATTCTAATGTTAGAAAATCCTCAGTTGTAAAACGGCTGCTTGAACACTCCGCAAGTTGTAAAGAATTCGAGAAGCAAAGTTTCGCCTCGTGTTCCTCTCGTGCTCTAAAAGCTCCATTTTATAAGGCTTTTTTAGAGGCAAGTATAAATCAGTTTACTGAAGAAAGAAATATTTGGACGCCTCGTTGTAAGAAATTCCAAGCAAACTGAATAGATACTTCGTCATATTGCAATTTTGTTATAAGCGATGCTCCAAAATAACGAGTTTCCAAACAAACGTAAATACCGCCATGCGCAAGAGAAACAGCTGAACGGACTGTCTCGCGAGACATTTGACTCGGCTTTTTCTCTCGTGTGCGGCGGAGTTTTTGTGAGAATTTCGCCTCTCGAGGCTGTGTGGAAAATATCTTCCGTAGCTTGTCGTGAAACCCAGAGAGTTTTAATAATAAAGGCAACTGTAATCAGGTCATAGTTGTGAAAGTTTCTCTACCTGCTTAATTCCGGTCAGCGCACCATCGAACGCGATCTCTAAGTCCAAACGTGTTGGCTGTTTGAATGGTGAATAAAGCTCTCTAGCCAGGAAAGAAAACTGAATGGGTTCTGTTTCAATTTTTTTTTTAACATTTTGAATTTTGAGGATCAATGGCTCTTGCGTCCGAGGACCAGCTACTCGTGCTAAGTACAGTGATTGATAATTTCGTTCGACGTTAGGAGAACGCTATCTTAATCTTGGGTTCCATGTGGTCAGCATGGGATCCCTGTGCTTTCACAAGCATGAGGATTCGAGATTTCGTGGACGTAGGGGATTTGTACCAAATCTGCGCCATTTTGAATTTTGTCTACTGACCGTGCAAGACTGGAAACTACAACAGGACAAACGAGATAGTGAGCAA
>JAOEHT020320710.1:0-10074 GCA_025448195.2 Parazoanthus atlanticus | reverse complement strand
ATATCAATCTATTCATGACCACAAACGTAGTCATGAAACGCTCAGTATTCACTTTAGGGCGTGCACATCGTCTTTTGCCGAGATTGTATGAGCAGTCCTTTTTTGGAGGAATGTATGGATTGAGTGGGTGATTATCTACAGAGATAGCTTTCTTGAGAATTTTACAGTCTTGCTTATTTAAGAGGTCATTAATGTAAATAGGATAAGAAATGAAGCGACGCTTATGATATCTATCCAAAAAATGCTGGATACTATTAAGATCAGATTCAGACGCCCCATAAACGGGGAGACCATAGATAAAATTAGGTAAAACTAAAGATATAAAGAGGTGTTCTAATTCTGCTTGAGAAAATGTTCCTTTCTAAGGGTTCTTAAAACAAGTAAATATTTGTTTGCTTTAATTCATTTAAGTCTTACATGCACTACCATTTGTTAATGAAAAGGAAAAAATATAAATTTTAAACCCTGTGTAAGATGAACTTCAGTAAAACTTTCGACTCTACTAGAGTCTTGCTCACTCTGGAATCAGGGAACAAGTCACGTGACATGTTCCCCAATTATGCTGTTCCTGATATGTTGAAGCTGGATACGAGCCCCGTCTTGGTTAAAGGTGGGCGGTGCGTCCGAATATATATGACTTCACCGACCCCTCTTGACAAGCAGTTACTATCCCTGTCCAAAATCTTCGCTTGGTCGATATGGACAGTATGTGACGGCTCTTCGTGATGAATAGGTTAAGACCAAAAGGCTGCAATGTACACAATTGTGCAGTCCAGTAAGCTTTTCTCCCAATAAAAACTCTTCCAAATCTGCATTTGTGTTCTGAATAATTTCGACAACAATGAAATTGAAATCATCCATGAAGTGGGGTGTCTTGTTAAAATGAATAGCTAGCTCGCAAAACTTTGCCTCTTAGCATATCTGATTTGTGGTTACGCCTATTTGACTTTAAAATCCGACATATTGCAATTTACAATTCCGGTTGCAAGAAGCTAAATAAACAACAGCAGCCGAAGTGCAACTGAGTGTTGTCAGATCTTGCAACAGCGGCTTGTGGCATAACTTGTAAGTTTGTTCGACTCTACTAAATAGTTCTGTTTTGTACAATATCTAAGTCCTGCTCGCCTCGACTAGCTTTTTTTGCTATCTGCGGGCAGGGCTTGTAGAAAATTAATGCACTTTACACATAATAAAATTGGCTTGAGTTGCAATTGAGTTAATTCCTGCAGATATCACATTTCTTATTACATTTAAAACAACGGCATTTTCAGAACGAGCACTGTTGTTGGTTTTAAATTTAGGGGGCGCCAGAATGTCTTTCAAATTCTTAGTTCTTCTATATGCTGGTATAACTGATTTGGATGGAAAATTTTCTTTAACTTCTGGCGTGGATTCCAATACTGTAAATTCTTCTTAATGACTCCGGCTATACCTGGAAGCCTAGGATTGTAATTTACTAGTAGCGGAAAGGTCCGTTTCTTAGTTCTGTTCTATGGTTTCAAAACAGTTGCCCTTTCCAGTTGCATGGCCTTATCAAATTGTCTGTTCACTAATTTACTACCATGGTTTTCAGTTGTTAAGACACAATCTGTATTCCTTATACCTCTTTTCAGGAAAAGAGCTGCTGGAACAATTTCTCTTAACTCGTAGAGCGACCTCGTGAGTGATGGTTCTTTTACAACGACTAAGGCGTGAGCTGGAAAAGGCAAAGACAAATGCTTAGCATAAATATCCGTGGAAACAAAGCCATTCTGGAGATGCCGGCAAAGTTAAATTTACTACATTGAGGCTATTATCGGAATAGATAGATTTTCTTTAAAAAGAAATCAATTATTCCGGCATACAGAAGAACTAAGAAATTCAAAGACATTCTGGCGCCCTCTAAATTTAAAACCAACAACAACAACTCTCGATCTGAAGAATGCATGCGGTTGTTGGAAATGTAATAAGAAATTCTAGATTCTCTGCCACGGTATTTTCATAGCGCTGGTTGTAGGATAACTGTGAATGTGATAATAATCTAGTTTGCTTTAAGAAAAAGATATTACATTTTTTTTCGGTACGTAATAAAGTATTTGTTATCAAGAGGTGTCTATAGGTACAAAAAAAACCCTCGCGGAGTAGTTTTACTTTTAATATGCTAAAATAGATTCACCACTAACTTGCAAACTGCGTGATCTAACGTCATTACACTTGCATGGTGGTAATTTTTTTTCTTTGTCCTTTATTAGGTTTTCTGACAGTTACATTTACAAACATGATGATAAAATAATGATAATTACCAATAACCATTAAGTCGGAAATTTCATAGTTACTGAATTAATTTTTACGTAAAAGGACTGTTTCAATAGTAAAAGCTAGCCTGGGGTTGTGCCGAAAATGTTCATTTATCTTCATCGGGGAAGAGCTACCACACAATGTTCAGCTCAGTCTCCTCTTCCCTAGCTCGCAGGGTCGGAATCTATAAATGACTAATTAAATTTCTGAATATTGCAATCAAAAAAGGCTTTATTTTGTAAACTTTGATCAATTTAATTAACTATGCAGGCAGTGCTATGTAAAGATACCACACAAGGGCCAAACTTTAATTAATGTGTGCTCGTACCTGAGGGATACATCAGAAGGCAATTGACATACTGTAGTACTTTTATGCTCAGGATCAAACTAAATTATATGATTACAAAAGTCTATTCTCTTAAAAATTGTTGGCATATAATTTCTTCACATTGCCCTCAAGGAATATTTCTTATAGAAATGACCAGTCGCCAGCATTTTCTTAAATATGAAATCGATGTAATACGTCCTCTCTAGATCTCTCAATGAACACTGATTGGACAATTAATCAAGAGCAATATCCGAAGGGTACCGACACAATAATTAACGGCCAATATATAAACCACAAAACTTTCTCTCCAGTACAATTCTGTTCAGTTCTCGCTGAAAACCAACTCAAAGATGAAATCTGCTCTGGTTTGTGTTTTTACTCTTTTTTTGGCAGTTTCTCTTATAGAGAAAAGTGTAGCTATGAGTGTCTCAATGCGCATACCTGGCAAAAGAGTTCTTAAAGTTGGGGTAAGCTGTAATTTATAAGTGATGGTCTTTTTGTAAGAAACCAAGTCACCGCCTAGGCTTCCTTTCATTTTACAAAGCAAAACTACAAACAAACACTGAAAGAATACGTTTGCATTATTAGTTAAGATTGCTATATCTCCAGATGTTCAACCTTTCCTTAGTACGTTCTTCAAATTAATCACATTTTACAAAAATATTTCAAAGTCTAAGTTCTTTCTCGCACATCGTTTCAACTAACTATCCTCTTCCATAGTTGACTGAAGAAATCCCTTTCCGAGGAGGTCACAGAAATAAAATCTGTAAAAGTGTTCAAAAACTCTGTGAAGAGAACACTTTTGAGGGAGTGGCTGGGAAATTAAGTCTTTTCTATACATAGACCTTACAGTTTCTATAAATTTTATAGTTTATAGTTTTATAGTTTTACAAATTTTGTAGAGAATGTTTTTGATAAATTATTGCAATTTTAAGGGAGATGAGACATTGTAGATTTCTCTAAAAAGCCCGTTGTGGAGCGGAATAAAATATGTATGCATGTATACTGCAGAAGATATCAATACACTGTGTAACAAACAATGCAAAGTAGCATTATTGGTATGATACCCAGTTGTTTATGCCCTGTTTTAGTGTATCCACTTTACCTTCCTTTCGGCTTTCTTATTTTCACATTTTGTAAGGACACATACTGATACATACTTTAAAATTTAAATGCATTTCTAGCTATTTCAGAAACTAAAATTTCCAAATTTGTCCGGTATAGCTTGCCCCCTGACCACCTAGGATGCTTGATCAGTCCCCATCCTTTAAAGATTCTCCGTGACCTAGCTGTGTTTGACCCGTAGAAAGGAAACTTTCACAAAACTTTGTAAAAAGGCACACTTTAAATCGATGGACAGCTGTTGTTTTGGGTAAGAAACAAACTCAAGTTTTGTTACCTTTATGAATGAAGCATGAAATGACATCGCCCTTAAGGAATATTTTGATTAATATCTCAGTCCAATTACTTTGTTATATTTTATAACTAGTTGCTTTTAAAATACAATTAATTGGTGTTCTGTAGTTATACTTTTAATGAATAATAATTTGAAAATAGAAAGGCCAAAATAAAGTTTGCCTAAGATTATATTGTGCTTTGCCTTCATTTTGTAAGCTAACTTTCAATTTGTTTAAAAATTTTGAAACTTAACTAATATCCGCATACTATGATCTGTACCCTTCCAGGCAAAAGGCGTGTCCCCAGCCTGTGCTGCCGCTGTGATGAAGCAGTGCTGGCTCAAAGGAGCACCAAGATCGTTTAAAAGAGGAAAAGAAGACTAACAATGATGAAAGAACGACACATTAACGTACTGCATATGAACAACTCATACTAAAATGTAAACCGTAGATGTCAGAAGCTCTTGTTGATTAATGAGATATTTACTGGAATAATTTAACATTAATCTCAAGTACATTATAGAGCCTTCAATGTGAACTATATTGTGCGACCAAAACGTCTAAAACATATGATAATGACAAAGATGATGTAATCCAGTTTTAAGTGGAAAATACTTTAGGTGATGGTGTGACATAACCAAAAAAATAAATCAAGAATGTTCCAATTATGTATTTCTGCGCAGTAATTATGCACTTCTTGAATACGTAGAGATCAACAGCAGCAGTCGGTTAGAAACGTTTCAGTCAAGAAAAAAGCAGCTAGAATAGTATACAATATTTTAGACACCAAAATTTTTACAATTTAAAACTGTACGGGGAAAAAACTCAGAAAGAGGCGTGAATGACCGTGCTTGTGCATGTGTGACTGTACGATTTTGTTTTTGTTTGTATGTCAGTATGTGGGTATGTCAGTCTTGGGAACAAATTGAATCATTCTCGGGGGCAAATTTTAAAATATCAGACGCCGAACTAAGCGAGGCCGAGAGCGGTGAATTGATTCAAACTACTCTTGATTTTTGCCGTCTCGGTCCTGAATTTGCTCCCGCCCGATGAACCACCCCTGGGTTTCCGAGGATGAGCAGAATTTAGTTATTGTCGTTAAGGGGATCCCCGCGGCCAAAAGACGCTATTGCTCTCAAATAAAACTTTAATATTGCCTAGCCCGTATTGGCAGTTGATTATGTTCAGAGAGCTAGCGCAAAGCGATTTAGTTTGCTTATTTCTTGACTTTGAAATTTCTCGCAATCTGCCAACTTGATAGTGACGACAAAGGTATTTTACGACCTCACGTAAAGTCACATTTATACATATGCGCGCGCATTTCTACTAAAAGAAGCCAACATACACACAAACGCGCGTTCTCAAACACGGCCCACAGAGCACACACATACACGTGCACAAACACAAAGTATTCTAACTGAACAGAAACTATCAAGTTAATTAAAATCAGATGTGCAACATTTCTCACTACAATTTCATTTATCGACAAGCAGCGTTTTCTTTTTCTAATAAGTTTACGGTATTTAATATTTGTACGATTACAATTTCGGACTCAAAATACAAAATGCAGTATCAGTAGAAACGCTAACGTTAGACAGGTTCTCAATTTGTTTGCTTTATGAAGAAGACTATAAAAATGGTTCGAGGCGAAATAAAAATACAACTAGTAAACGGTTTCCTTGATTCCCCAAAATACAATCTTACTTTGAATTCAGTGTTTGTTGATCAAGAAAGGATGGCGTACAAGACAAGCTATAGAATAGTGTTTCAAGGAAGTTATTGTGATCTGGAACCAAAGTGCTGACTTTGTGTTTTTTTTTAAAATCTTTAGAACGGCCCATTTTTTTGCATAATTAGGGAGCAAGGTAATACTACTAACACTAAAATGTTGAGGTAATCAACAAACAAAGATTGCTCTCGCTAGGACTCAGATAAACGGAATACATAGACAGTTTCATGACGAGATATTCAAGTCATGGAATAGTAATAGTGTGAGTATTTTTGGCTATATTTCAGTTCAGTTACAAAACCATATTCAGGCGAAAGAGTTTTACTTAGAGCAATAAAATTATCAAGATTTTGTCATCTTGAACACATTGGTCTAGTACACGCCGGCTTCAGAGTTACGAAAATGGTTTTGAGTCACCTTTTGGAAAATATGTACACACACAGTAGCTTTCAGTTTGCACAAAAGTGCACATGTCTTGTCTTGCAATCAGACAAGAATAAGTGAGTAGCTTTATATCAGTATCATCTATATTTTATTCTCTCTTGAGCCGAGTGATGCTGATTCTACAGTATTTTCCCGATTAGCACTCCGGTTTCAGTAAACGTTTCTACTGGTTTTGTAAGTGCAGCCAGAACACTTTGGCTCAAAGTTCCAATTAAGAGCAAAATCCGGCTCTGGTTGTCAGACCTGTCAGAACAACTAGTAAAGCTTCATGGAAATTTGTGCTTTATGAAATAAAATACAACTCTTTATAGTTATCTGTATGTAATGAGAACAGTTTTGGACTGGATTTGCATTTTAATAAGAAAAAGAAGAGGAACAGTTAGCCTCACCGACATTTCCTTTTTCTTTTCCTATTAACTTATAAGTTGAGTGAGTTGCCTTTTACAAGGACTGAAAGACTCAAGAAGACAAGCATGATGAGATCTTAACTTTGACACAGCTAATGAGCAGAAGAACTAAATTACTAAAGATTGGAATTTAAAATTAATTCGGGGGATCAACATGTGAAACAACGGAACAAAGAAACCGGAGCGAACCTCTTGGGGAGATTACACAGTACCCTACAAAGATTGGGAACCCTTCCTGAACTAGGAGAAGGAGTTGTTTTTGTAAAGCAAAGCAATTAAGGACGGATCAAAGTAGACTACGCCTGCATGTAGAATTTGTATAAGCACACATGGTACTCTTTTGCCATATGTAAACGGTTATACGTAACCATTGATTGTAAACTGTAAACTATATATTATTCGTTGTAATTTGTAAATTATAAGTTAAAATTTCAAAAAAGGTAATTCTAAATTAAATTACTTTGCCACTCTGTTGAACCTTAGAACTTTACAAATAAGGTGGTGTTCCTGATAACTTTATGTTTCGTACAACATCTAAAAGCATCGTTCCACCTTCCTTCGGCGGGTCACTTCGGTGTTTAGATTTACATTTACTATAACGCGTAAAAGCAACAGATAGAAAATTACTCATAGTTAACGGGTAAGTATTCAACAATGAGTATATTGCTGCCTGGAGGACAATTGCATTACGTGAACCAAACAAAGTCAACGTTAGGGTCAATTCAATTTCCGTGAACCAAACTGAATAGACTTCCTAAACAAACTTTGCTTGGAGCACTTTTCTTCCACGCAGGGAAGTTTTGATGTTTATTATCAATTTTAGCTTTGACTGGATATAAACTTTTGAGGGAAAAACGGACCCCGTCTCTTTTGCCTAGTTCAGTAAACGAAGTGGAACCCCTGGAAAATTGGTACAAATCAGCAAAATCACCGTCTTATTTAGTCAATTTTACGTTTCATTTTCAAAACAAAATGTTAATCATGTTAATTACTTTAAGTTATCATGTGTTTTAAAAAGGAGGAGGCGATTTTGTAAATGTAATTATGATACCTCTCCAATTATTTAGACATTGCTATTCAACTAATGTCTATATATACTGATTAAATCAATGCCTTTATGTTTAACTGACAGCAATGATTGATTATAAAATTACTTTTGTTTTTATGCAAAATTATTTCCCCAAATTTGCTCAAATAGGGTTGGGATAATCAAGTTGATCCAGACACTAAAGCGTTTACCCTCTCTGCACAACCAAAGTTCACTTAGAACTGAACACATTTAACCAGCTGCAGCACAATGAAACTGACAATGAGTTGTGCGTTTTTATTGCTGTTTGCTGCAGTTATCCCGTTTGAAGGCGAAGCAATTAGTGCTACATTCAGTGTACCAAACGCCGGAAAAAGAACCATTCCATCTCAGGTAATAACCATCTGAAATATTCTAATCTAAGGAATTAATCTAATATCGCTCTAGTTTACCAGAGACCGTTGTTTTCCTGAACCTGGTTAGTCAACGGTTCAAAACATCAACCTCTGCATGCATGTGATTCAATCGGATATATGACCAAAGTTACAAAACAATGTTGTTGTTGTTGTTGTTCTACAGCAGGGGTTAAACTCCAAGGCCTGTCCCTCCTGAGAATCTCACATAATGTTTTGCGCGAAATCATTCCCATTATCTCTTGCGTTGCAAGTTTGTGTAGCCATTGCATTGCGGACCCGTCACCAAATTCACCATTCTTTAGAGTAACCACATGGTCTTCCGGAAGTCACCGTCCCGATTTAGTCTTTCCTGCTGGACATTAGAAGCGTTCAAATAGACTTTTATCATGCATTTTATTTCATTAGAAAACTTGAAGCTAGTCCTTTTTAAATGCCAGAAATTGAAAGACCAAGTCGAAGTAGGAGAGTAGCGAAAATTCGGGGGTTTACCTGAAAAAGATGCGAGTTTGGCCAACTTTTTAACAATAACAAAAACTAAATACAGCGAATGTATGGTGAAGTTCACTTGGACATGAAAGTTTCCATGCACGTCCACGCGAAATTCGCCTTGCATTGTCTCTTATTTTTTTCTTAAACAACTTCACCAATGTCACAGCTCTTGGAATAAATCCCCCAAGTATTCGCTGCTTATCAATTTCGACTTGCTCTTCCATTTCTCGCATTTAAAATGAGTTAAATGATATCACAAATCATGATAAACTGGTCCGCTATACATGCACAGTGCCCATCTTCTAGCTATAGCCCTTGATGTAAAAAGTCAGTGAGTTGTAGAGAATGCATATGGTGAAGTTCACTTGGACATCAGTCTGCACGTACGCGTCCAAGCGAAATTCGCCTAACATTGCTTCTTTATTTTTATTTTTTAAACATATGACGTAATCAAATGGGATCTTTGATAAAAGGGGAAGTTTTCCTTAAGTTTAGGGTTCGTTTACAACATGACGTTTGAGTCATTGACTCATTAGAGTTAGGGCTTGGCCTAGGATTAGGGTTAGGTTACTGTTTATGTATTATTTTATAAGTGTCTAATGTCCAATAAATTTGGTTTGTGATGTCATATGACGTAATAAAGAAATTAATTAATTACCAAAAGATACATTGTGAACTAATTAATTAGACGGCCTGTTTGCACATTGAGCACTAAGTAGGATTAAATCATACTTGTTTCAAGATAGAGATATATTTTGAAATATCACACAAATTTCTTCTATTGAAGGTATCAAACTTTGCGCATGCACTTTTTATAGCCCTTGAAACTTGAATGATTCTGAATTGTCTGTTTTTTATTTGACACTTCGATTCAGATCCACCATCTTACAGAGGGATGTCTTGCGTCGGCCGTCCAGCGCTGTGCAACGAGAAGTGCTCGAGATTATCCCAAGATCAAGAACAAGAATAATATTGAAGAAAGTCAATAAGTTAAACTGAGATATTTGGAGAATATGTAATTCGCATAAAGTAGCAACGGAATACAGCTCCGTAGTTGAAAAACATAAAAAAGATACTTCGGTAAAACAGCAACTGTTAATGTTTTGCAAGCTGAGCATTGTTACAGTCCTTCAAATAAAAGTATGTAGTCATTATAAATTGTGCCTGCATTTCGTTAGTAAGTTCCATTTCTTTTTTAGTTTTATAAACTTTGCCATGATATAACAATTACAACGAATTACAGAAATAATTACACACGGTGCATATTCTTTCCACATACTCATCCGAAAAAATCGCCCTGAGCGGGAATCGAACCTACATCTCCCTGTATTCTAGTCAGGCGTGCTAACCCGCACTACACCATCAGGGACCACCAGGTGACGAGATAGCGACGTGAGGATCCCTGGGGCCCAATATTTTCTTCACTTGAGTATGTCTCTGCCTCTATACCCTCAAACGAGGTTTGCTACAACAGAAATACACCATGGTGTAGTGGTTAGCACGCCTGACTAGAATACAGGGAGATGTGGGTTCGATTCCCGCTCAGGGCGATATACCAAT
>JAOEHT020320621.1:0-10075 GCA_025448195.2 Parazoanthus atlanticus | reverse complement strand
ATGGAATTTTTTTTTCAGCATGGCATTACGTAATTAAAGTCAGAGAATAAAGTGGGGGGAGGGGCGAAATTGCCCCCGTTGTCCCCCCCAGCTCCGCGGCCCTTGCGCTACATATCTACTCAGATTTAGCTAGATTTACTCAGATAATAATAATAATAATAATAGTAACAATCTTTATTTACTATGAGTTGCAGTTAAAAACTGAATTATTCTGGTTTACATGAATTTAAAACACTATTTATCTAAATTATTGATAAAATTTTATATATTGCTTGTTGGAGTGAAATAGTATAAAAACCCGCTATAAAATTCGAATAAAAAAATAGATCTTACTATCTTAAGCCGATAAGGATGCTCTAACCGAGGGTAAACAGCGTTTCGCTACCATATGCAGAACAAAAGTTTGTTGTGTTTATGTACTAAGCCCATGTCGTACAAACCGAAAACGTCTTTGTTTAGACGAAATAAACAATGGAACATTTCTGCTATCAACACATTGTTCTCTCCTGAATATACTTTGCCGTATTTCTACAAGTGGGAAGTATTTTTGTTTAGAAAAAAATGTACATTGCAATAATGGTCAACTCGATGCATTTTGGGGAAAATATCAACTCCTCCCTTATTTAAAGTCGGCTTAGGCTTATTAGCTTCACGCATTCTTGTGACTTGGATTGTTTTTGGATTAAATTACACAAACAAATAATTCTGGTCCATGTCTAGTTGCATTTAATTATTCAATACTTATATTATTGTTTCGACAGAATTGGAACAAAGCAACACAAAGTCGTCAATATGGTGTTATCTTCATGTCTGAATGTGCTAATCACTCAAGCAAAAATATATTTTTGTAAGTTATATTTGCTTGCTAGTATCTCTTTGAACAACATTTTCCTTTGTCCTAAATATTGACAGCTTCCATCCAATGGCATAACATGCACACGTAAAAAAAATTGAATTAGTTTTAGTGATTTGAGTAATTGTGATAGACATTTACACGAAATTGCACCAATTACTATATAGTAGTTAATATATGCACTAATATTTTTGTTAGCCACAAGTGCAAGTTTTCCACAAATGGATGGAACAATTTGCTTCATTCTATTTTATTTCCATTTTGTTTTACACAATTTTAAAGCTCTATCCTTGCGCAAGGTGCTCTGAACTACTTCTTTTTAATTAATTAAAGAACACACAAATCCGTCATCACCTCCATTCTAGTAACATGTAAGTTATCTCATTTATCTTTTTTTTCTTAATACAACATGTCTCTTGACAACGTTTGCAAAGATCTTTCTTATTTGCTCTCTCAATGCACCGTACAGTTACTCGTTACCTAACTGCTTTTGATATTGCTCATACGTGAAAAGTTAACAAATTTTAAGGTTCATTTGGTTTTTCATGTTTAATGGTTTACGGCTCTTATAATATACGCGAATATAAATGAAAAACGAAAGTGCGTGAAAATAATGAAGAAAAACATAATCCCAATTTGCTCGATTGACGTTATTGTGGTTGCGGCAATATAATTTAGTTAGTTTTAAGAACACTTCGTGAATGTATCAGAAGGCGTTGAAGAAAAGCCGTTGGTTATATATAGCACCAGTTAGAACTGAAGTAATTTGCTGCAATAAAACACTGAATAACATTAAAAGCAAAACTGAAACTTTGGAAACAGTTTATTCTGTGTTGAGATAAAAGAGATAATCATTCTTACAATAATATTTTCGTACCTGTAACAAAAACATAAACTAAGGCAAAGAATTTTTATACAGAAGCGATGTCAAACACATGCAAACAGTGACCAACCTCGAATAATTGAAATTAGGTGTTTTTTTTATCAGAAAATGAGGCAAAATTCTAGACCGACTTTAGTAAGCACTTTCTCAAAAATCCAGCCAAATATATAATTAAACATTTATTTCCCTGAACAATTTTCTATAGAGAGAAAGAAAAAGTGCAGTTGCGTCGCGACATATTTTCAGCTTCTTGAGCAATTGTATAATTATACTATTTCACTTAGTGGAGGTAAGCAATTAACATGCCACGATATAACCAATTTTGAAATTTATACACATGTTCAGTTGCAACATGTTTTGTTCCACCTAACAGCCAACTGATCTTTAAGGACTTAAACAGTGCATTTAAAACGATATTTGCTGCATAAAAAAAAAACATTTGTTATATCATAACTCTAATCGTGTGGCAATACAAAAAAAGCACTGATTTGTGCTAATTGTTTTTTCAGTTGTTTTTAATATTTTTAGTATTTAAGTTTTCTCTGTTTGTGTATTTCAGTTATATTATTATTGTATTGTTTTTTACTAAGGGCCCATTTACATGAGGATTTTCGTCCTGGGATGACTTTAAATCCTGGATGAATTCATCTTGGTATCTGGTTATTGCACTGTTGCTGTTTATATGGTTTCGGGGCGAGATGAGTTCATCCCAGGATTTTCTCATCCCGGTCTTGAGCACCAGGATGAAGCGACATCCCGGGATGAAAAATTCCATGTAAACAGTGCTCCCGGTATGGGAAAAAGAACGACCACAAAAACAGACTGCGTGGGCGCGATGAAATTAATCTCAATCGGGATGACTTCATCCCGCCTGCTTATGTAAACGAGTACTTTTTCGTCTCGGGACGACGAATATCATCCCCTGATGTAAAGTTCTTATCTCGGCTCAAATGTAAACGGGCCTTAGTTATGGACTGTATTTTGTTTCAAAATGTTGTATTTGCGATCATGACTAATATATATGATCTACTCGTTTGTAGAAAGGCAATTATTTTGGAAGAATGCGACCACTGTTAAAACTACTTAGCAACATAATACGTTTTTTGATACACTTGAAAATGTTTTCAATGAAGGTCCTGTCGCTCAGCAATGTACCTCCTGCTGTGATGTTAGGAACGAGTAACCAGTCAATCTAATTGATCTACTAATTATAACCAATACCTTCTGCATAATAACATATTTCCATACAAGTCATACTTAAACCTGTGCGACACGTTATATTTTACCTTACCTGCGCCATTCATCAGTGCTAACTCGAGCTTCACTATATTGGTAAGTTACAATTTTGTGAAATTTAGACAACTGATACTCGGTACATGCACGTAAAATTATATGATATGACTATTTGATAGCTAAAATGCACCCGGGATTTGCATTTAGTACAACAAAAAACAAGTCTCTTCGGAGTTTCTTTTTATACGAGACTATAGAAAGCGCGTACAGTTGCAAGTCTTTGAGTAAGTCTATTTTTGTTGCGCTTGTGCGTAGAAAAGGCCATTCACCGGTATATGTTTACATTAAAAAAACACAGCTGAATCATGAGAGCCAAGAATTCAAGTACGAATTCACAGTTTGTGCCACTCCTTAGTTTAGCTTACAAGTGTTATGTTTTCTACCTACTCGCCTACACTACATAGGAAACACTTAAATCACACCCATCCCATTACCAGAAGTGGTTTAACTCATACTGCTAGACATGTTCCTCGCTCCAAGCAGAAACTTGCTGTTTTCGTAAGATGAAAGTCTTGTTTACTTTATTTCCATTTTTTACTGAGAAACAATCCCAAGTCATTGCATTGCCTCAGTTTTCTAGTACCTTAAATAATAACAGAACAACTAACTCTAATCCAATTTAATCACCGCCTAAAGCAGACCAACCATTCCATTTTTGTTACGAAGAACGTAGTTTTATATCTGTACAACGCCTGTTTATAGATGTTTTACCTCGTAACTCGTTGTCCCTTTAACAAACCTTTGAACATGCGCAAAGCCGTGAAAGAGTCCTGTTAATTTAGGTAACAAACATATGATGCTGTTTGTGTTGAGAACGGAGGTGTACTCAATTTAGTAGCATTAAAGACTCTGAATAATCGTACTTCACTCATTTTTCTACTTCTTTTGAAAACTGAACACTCTCAAATAAAACAAAGAAGAAGAACGTTACCACCGCTGTATTGCTATGTACAAATGTCTGATTTAAACTCAAATGTCTGATTTAAACTCAAATGTCTGATTTAAACTCAAGAGAAACCACGTGCACTGATGTGGACGCGTAGCTGTCATGAACGCATCTCCCACAAACTGGGAAAACAGAGCCTACATGGCTTTTTTCAAGAGCAACTTTATAAGAACAATGAGGATCAGATCGCCCAAAATGTAAAAAAAAAGAAAAATAAGGAAACAATATAAGGTTGGGAAGACTCGAAGCCATAACAAGATTCGGAGCTAAGCTACTGCAAACCTGTCACAAGCCATATTTGGTGCGCTCTGAACTGTTTTCATTTGAATCTCGTTGGCAGGGCTTAAACCATAGGAGCGAGGTTACAGCAATCTTATTAATTATTTATATATTTTATTATTTATTTATATATATTTTTTCTAGATCTAACTTTTTAAATTATCTTCTATATTTATTTATTTATTTATTTATTTTTGTTCGTTTGTTTATACTTCTTTATGAATTTAAAAAAGGCTTTTAAAAGCGTCCAGGAATTTGACAATTCCCCGTGATTTTTCTAACCAGTTATGACTTATCTAACAACATAATACTGCTTGTTCTCACAATTTTACGAATTGTAGCTTACTCTAGCTTTAACAATTCTGACAAACTCACATTGTTGTTATAAACCTAAGGATTGCAACTGACTGTTTGACCCATCTAACAATAAAACAACTACTCTCGTAGCTCTACAAATTCTGCTTCATCATTTAGCTTTCCCAACAACATAACTGTAACACTGCTGTAATGATTCTACGGTTTGTAGTTTTACAGGTATAAAGCAAAGATATGGTGAAGTGTATCCTACTAGTGACAACGTTGCTGTTGTTATGGGTAAACTTGATCGAAGGCTATTACTATTACTTCCAATTTCACGAGAGCGCAGACTGTATTAAGGGTTACAGGCCAGGTGGAGGTATTCCAATCATAAAGCCCATTAATGCACCGGTCGCGACGGCGCAAGCAGTGTCAGTTGCCTATCTCGCAGGTGAGGAAATAGTTTTAATATTATCATGAAGATCATTGTCATCATTATTAGTGTCATCATCAGGTCATCATCATCTTCATTACCACAGCACCACTACTATCATTGTATCTAACAACTATCTTGCCACAGAATGTTTAGTATATTCGATTACCTCGCCAAAAATCGTTCTTCAACTCATTTTTGTTAAGTTGGAATTGGTTTGTTTTATAACAGATATAAAGCTCCTTATATCTTCTACCTCCATCATGTCAACCAAACTGTGTGTGAAACACAAATATTTGCTATCAGTAATATTGAGATAACTATTAAGCATCAGATTTGCTGAACATTGCTTTCGTTTGGGAATATTTAAATCAAATAAGGAACTCCCACCAAAGGAACTCCCACCAATTGGATGAATCTTTCTTCTTATTTCGCTCCAGTCTATTTTACAGATGTCTTTACATACCTTGCTCAACACAAGAGCATACATATATATTATATTAGTTTTACAAATTATTGCTGTGTTGAACTTTTGACGAATGTACAGTAACAGTGATCATTTAATAGCGATATGTTGTTTTCTTGTTGAAGACTATTTCAGTGTAATTTAAATAACACACAAAAACAAACACATATACATACACATACACATACACATACACATACACATACACATATACATATACACAAACATATATACACGCAAGTACATAGATGTATGACCTTACTAGTGCTTACAGTCTCTTTTTTGGTACATGCTTTTCTTTGTGTAGGTTTAAAATTTTTCTTATCTCAAGGAGGGAAAGGTGAAAAGTATTGAATCAGTTGGCTTATTGAATTCATTGCATGATCAGAGATACGATTGTCGGTCTAAATAGCAAGTGTGGTTATCAGAAGTCTCCATTTGTCTTCATATTCTTTGGTGGGAGTTCCTTATTTTTCAATAGAGATATTATATATTAGTTGTCGTATTTCTATCCACATTTCAAGTGCTTCTTCAATAAATTTATCTTTTAGTTTAGTTTAAAAGCTCGCAGATCATTTTTGTTTAAGTTGCTCAAAAACACGTTTTTGCCACCCATCTCATGTAAGAAGTAATCAAGAAGTGTTTTCCATTTCCCTTTGTTGTTGTCGTCGAGATACTTGGTGATCCACGTCGCTTTAAGAGCTTTGTTAAAAGCAAAATTAATATGTCCAGCATCTTAGCACCTCCATCCTTAAAATAACTTATCATCACTGTGCGCTTAATTTTGTCGCCTTTCCCATCCCAAAGAAATTGAAAAGGAAGTCATTCATTTCTTTAAGGTCTTTTCACAAGACTGAAGAGGTGCTTAGGGAGATATAAACAAGCTCAGTGTGATGCCAGGAATACTTTATGACTGTTATTTTACGAAGTAAACTGAGCTAGTCTTCGTAAACTCCAGTTTTTAGCAAGCTATTCTGATTTTCTCAATTTTTACTTCAGTATTCTGCTTAAGGACATGCTCCTATTAGTCGAAAAATATAATACCAGCGCTTTTACCGCAGACTTTGACCATTTTAATTTTCTTTCTGTAAAGAAAATATCTGGTTTTTGTTTTTATTTCGCCGATCCACAGCACTTCCGTTTTGGTATTATTTATTTTCAGTCCCGAAAATAATTGTACTGAAGCGGACGAGTGTGTTCAGACTTGCTTGGATCGAGCTTTTTGAAGATGTATGGAGAGAGTGGACATCCCTGTCTTACACCTAGTTCTAAATTGAAAAATTCGGGACTGTCCATTGCTACAATCGCTGCTTTGAATATCATTGTTAAATATTTTGGCGCAAGCAATTCACTGGGGACCGAAATTGCAATGTTTGTAATTTTCAATGAGTGATCATTCAAGAGTGTCAAAAGCCTTCTCGAAATCTAGAAAAAGCATTAGCCCTGGAATGTCTTCTATTTCTGTGTCTCTTATTATTCCCTCTATCAATCTGATGTTTTCACTTATTGTTCGACCTCTAGAAAAGACCCGTTTGATCATTGTCGGTTATACTTGACAAAACTTTTTTTAAGCGATTCGCTGTAGCCCTTGAGCCAGGTTCAACCGATCGAAACGAAACACACGATTGGCTGAAATAACAATAGACTAATGACCCTAACAAATCCCCAACCCTAAAAACAATAGCTAGTACAGTGTCATGTGACCACTCAAAATACGGCTTTTGATCGGTACAGGTATGGTGATAGCTTTCGATCCAATTTGTTGTCACAGTTCAAGAGAGTGATTAGTCGCTAATATTTTATATAGTAAGGTATTGTGTTTTCTTAAGAATTAGTTTTTAAAATGATTCATCTCCTCTGGGATATCGAGAGTTTCCCAACTTAGGCGCATTGTTGATTGCTTTAACACAAAACTCTGAAATGTCGTTCCACAAGATTTTATACAATTCTGCTGGTATCCCGTTTTTTCCTTGAGATTCATTATTTTCCATTGTCTTTAAGGCCTCACGGCATTCTTTTTCTTTAAGATCTCCTTTGCATTTATTTTGCTCTTCAACAGAGAGTTGACACTGCTTTTCTAAAGAGAAGAAATAGTCGTTGTTTGGTTTATCACTTACTATTCATTTTGATTTGTTTAGATCAACGTAATGTCGTTTGCCCTCCTTTAAATTCTACTTATAAGAAGTACAAGTCGTTCCATTGTATGTTTTCACTTGTTTAATTAGGTTGCTTTTATAGTGTCTCTTTTCCAAGTTTGAAGAGCTTTTACCATTTTCTCTCCTTCGTTATACCATCTTGCTTTGCTTCTGATGATAGCTCCTTTTGTTTTGTAATGGTTAGTTTGTTGGAATTCTTCTTTGCTACTATTCAGTTCAAACAGCTCTCTGAAAATAGCGGTATTTTCCCACTAATACGACCACAGCTTTTTCGTTTCGGTAGATTTGTGAGCTTCTTACATAAAAACAATTCTTTTTTAGCCAACGGAATGTTTCTCTTCGTTTCATGTTATTTACTAGACCTCGTACATTCAAAGAGCCTATTGTAACTCAGAGTCCACATTCATTATTTAGGAAATTCCCATTTTTGAAGCAAAAGAAATGTTTAGAAGCAACTCTCCCAGTTGGAGTCTGCATTATCACATACACATATACACACATTCAAACGAATACGTTAATTAAACAAAGATATATCACATAACAAAGCCAAATTTTTCCATTCAGAAATTTATTCTTTTGGTGTGAAATTAGTGTTTTCAGTTTCTCTGCCAAACTTGAGGTAATCTTCATGTATAAATTTTATGTAAATGACATGTAAATGCAAGATGTTTTCAGCTACAGCCAGTTGTGTTGTAAAACACAGACGAAATGATTTTAAATATTTTTACCCTATCTTACACGGGGGGCAGAAAGTGCCTGCGCCTTATTCAAACCTCTCTATAAATCGAACCGTTAACGGTAGCACTTCAAAGTTTGTGACTTTTCCTAAAATTTAATAAGGAACAATTTTTTGTGTTAAAGTTTGTTTTTTAGTCAACGCGTTTCATGGCAACCAGTTTCTGAATGACGTGTCAGCGCCAAATTTTTTTCTGAAATTTTTCTCATAATTGAAACGTTCTGTTTTTTCCCTGTGAAACTGCAGTTGTTACTAATTAAAGTTCATTCCAACAGTTTTTCACTAATTTTGAGTCAAATAAGACCTTTTTTGATGTCATGAAAAATCCAAGATGGTGACCAAGATGGCCGCCATAGAAGCCAAAATGGCGGCTTTATGACATCATATGACATCATACGTCCATCAAAGATAATTCAAATTGCTTAGATTGAGAAGTGGTACATATCCTTCAAGTTTCATTGTGTTCCCTCTAATAGTTTACGAGCTACGGGCCCTTTCCACCCCCCTAACCAGGAACTCCCAAAAAGCCCGTGACAGATAGGGTTTTAAGCATGCCTATGGGAGTTAAAATTTAACAAGTATACACCAGTAAACTGTGGGCTCCTTGATATTATTTTGTTACACCTGCATGTGCCCTGCCCTGAAATGACAGCCAGTCAACAGTCAATGTACAGCCAGAACAATTAAGTAAGTCTTTTAAGATGGTATGACTGAATTCAAACCTATTTGGTTGACACTTGACTGATGAGCAATCAGCTGTAATGCATATCATTCCTGATGCAGACTCATTAGGGCACAAACCTTCTTGAACATCTCAGATGCTGCATCTGATGGTGCCAAAACACCTTCAATTCTGTAAAGTTGGGTGAGCTGAGGCACATTCAACAAGTCCATGGATAAACACACTATGGAACGCATTCTGACCACTTCACTGTTACCGTAGTCTACGAACTGCACATAAGCCTAAAGGAGATACACAAGATATTTGCTCAATTATTTTTGTAAACTGTTCTACCCTGAAATGCATAGTATTTTGTAGTATTAAATCAAAACAAAATACAGTTAAAAATCAACATTTAGTCTTATTAAAATGTTATAAGTGGCAGGGACAGTGCCTGAATACTTAGTTTTGGGATGGGGTTGATTGACTCAAACTGGTGGGAAGAGGGAGGGGGTATTTCTGGAACTACATGTACACATTCCAACAAACAGCACTCTGCTTGAATCTTAATCACAGGTCTATGATCATTCCTTCTTTGTCTCGATTCCTATACAGGGGTTTTAAAAAGATGAACTAGTAGGAGTTGGAGGTTTATTAAGGGCTAGATATATTCATACAGACAGAGTGAAATTGTAGTGAATAGGCATCAGAAATGAGAGTAGTAAACATTGCTCACAACGTGTGATGCCTTGTTTGAAATCCATGCTATAGCAATGGGTGGCATCCCAGGGGCCTTAATTGGAGTATAATTGAATGATATTTAATATTCTCAAGTTTCTTACCTGTTCACTATCAATAACTTCTCTGATGCGAACCCGATACCACAAGCCATCTTCTGAGAAAACTCCTCCATAAACCTGAGAAGACAGAGTCTAATAATTAAGGCCTTAAATTTCACAGTACTATACATGTAGATCTTGACAGAAAGATGCAAACACTGCAAAAGTTTGACCATGAATTTACATGCAAGGGAAAAAGAATCTGCAATTTGCAGAAGTCCCAGAGTAGAATT
>JAOEHT020320537.1:0-10075 GCA_025448195.2 Parazoanthus atlanticus | reverse complement strand
TTTTGCTTAGTTGTTAAATTTATTCTGTAAACCCCTCGCACTGTGAAATTAAAACAGAAAAACAAAATAAAAAACCCAACGAAATAAGCGATATAAGTTGAATGATGGTGAATGACACTACCTGATTACGCATGGGAGTAAGTAATAGAGAGGTTATGATTGATGGGCAATTATGGCAAATTGAGTTTAAGGTATAAGAAAGCCGTGGTCTGGAATTCAATCAAATTAGATGCTAAAACAATACAGTCACGCAAACCATTTAAAACAAAACTGCTAACAAATCTTATTGAAAGTTATCTTTAATACATCTTCGCCTGAAAAAGAATGCATTGTATCTGTATTTGCATCATCATTGACAACCAGTTTAAATGTAGTTTCATTTTTTCCCTTTATTCCACTTTCTTTTGACCGAACTTTGTATATTTTTAATTGATATATGATGGGACTACAGACTCGATTAGTTCCTATGCTACTTAAATCTGGAGTCCCAGCACTCACACCTTTATTTTTATCTTTGTCTATATTAAATTTGTAACACTGAGTGCAAATAAAGTTTTGTGTTGTTGTCGGTTGGGGGGGCAAGAAAAGAAAAGGAAATAGCGAATGCGATACTCTTCCCTCCTTCCCCATTTCCTATCCTTAGCACCCTTCCTTATCCCTTGTCACGGCTTCGTCGCCATTTCCCAGCCCAGCTGTCCCTCCGGCTGTCAGTAATATCTGCACACGTGCTGCAATCCCTTCATATCATGCACCTCCAGATTGAAACTCGAAATGTAATATTCCGCGCTAATGTTGATAATACGCCGGACACCACGTTACTAGGGACGCCCTTTAAATAAGGACACTAATTTTTGGTACAGTCAATCTGGCTGTACCGAAAAAGATGGTGGCTGTACATTTTACCACAATAGACACAGAGAAAGCCTGATACTTGGCGATATTCATCCCTGTTGAGTAAAAACGTTGTGTATACTTGGTTTGAAGTTTTTATAACTTTTCTGTGCTTTTTACGAGCACTTTCTAGGACTTTCGTGCGCTAAGAATTATGAGTTGTTTTGGTACGATCAAATGACGGGGTTTGACTGACAAACTGTACCCAATATCGTTAGGAGTATCATCAAAACTCAACAGGCCGGTTCATCATCATCATCATCATCATCAACAACAACAACAACAACAACAACAAAAACTGTATTTCTACTCGGGTTAATGAAGCTTGTTAGGCCTATAGCAAAACAGATACAGTGATCTATATGTGGTAAGTTGAAATACTGTACAAAAAAATCTCAAGTAATTCCTTCTGAGCGATAGCCCTTAGAAAGGAAATGGGCCCACATGGAAAAAGAGAAACAATCTGACCCTGGTGGGATTTGAAGTTAGCAAAACAGTATGCTAATATGCCGAGAAAGAAAAGAAATAAAACAAAAATAGTTCTTTTAAACGAAGCTGATGTTCATCCTTTGTTTAAAGGTGTTGAGAACAATAGTTAGACACAGTTAAAATTCGGAATTCCTTTAAATAACCGACCCAATAACACTGGCTGGCAATTGCGTTGTTATAAACATATACTGAAATCTAAATGGCTCAGTATGATCCGGTTATCAAGGGGAGATCGAATCTTTAATAAAAAAAATTTACACGTATCTAGTCAACACTTAAACTAAATATTATGTGATTCTGGTTCAATATGATTCATCTTCGCCAAAACAACTAAACTATATAAATTTAAGGTCAAACTTTGTAATTATAGATTTTTAGTTTAGCTAATTGCACTTGCAGGTCAAAACCTGAAGATGATCAAATGATCGAAAACGTTTGTTTTTGAAAAATCTATAGTTACAAAGTTTTAATCCTGGTTCAGTTTTACATATACCAAATTATCTCGATATAGAAATTTTGCAAAATCAACGACTATGTAACCAACTAAACATGCACGTGATCCATTAAGGCATAAACCAATATTTTAAAACATTCTGCTGTTGAAAAATATATGCCCACAGGCACAAGCACTTATAATTTTAGAACCATTAGCTTCTATTGTTGTGATGGACGCGCGTTGTTTTCTCTTTGTGACAACCAGGCATTTTAACCCTTGGGTTATTTCGGGTTCCAGCACCCCCAGCTTTATTATAAAATACGTTCAATGTAATATATTTGAAGAAAAAAAGGCTAAATAAAGAAGTTGTTCAGTTCTTAGAATTGTGCTCGGACTCCACTGCTATTTGTCCAACTTTCATTTTCTCTGCTGGAAACCTCGACCGTTCTGCGTCTCTCCAAATGAAAAATACTTAATAACAAAGCTAGCCGTGTACTAATAAATTTCTTCGGTAAATATCCGTCGCGTGCCTCTTGAGAGGCAGACGCTGGATGTGTGGGTACTCCACGCATGAGGAGAAGGTCACTAATTTAATAAATGCTGCTTGAACTACTTGCGACAAGTCTCCAATATACCACCAGCGTGATATGCACAGAGTTGCCTAGTCGTGGAGCAGCAACGGTGCAAGAATAAACTTCAAAAAAACTAATTAACAACAGTTATGGATCACCCAAACCAGTTGATAAAACTGGTTGTGAAACTCAATAACTTCGAAAGGAGTGTACAACGTGTTGAACAAACCGTGACCCTGCACACTGTCTTGTTATTACGTGTGAGCCCAAATGTTTCTACATCTCAACACCTTTTGTGTTTTGTGCAGGAGCACAGGCCAACAAACAAAAGAGATAGAGAACAAAAACATTTTACAAAGAAACTGACCGAGCTTCATAACCAAGTTGCTCTGTAATATCATGTCCAAATTTAATAGACGGGAAAATATTTATGGTTGCATACTGTCTCCCCACCACTGGAATCACATTGTTCGAAGAATCAGACGCCCCAATATATGCTGCCTTTCGACAATGATATATACTATGATTGTCATGATGGTTTCGTGCCTTATCTATCCCTCAGTGGCCGTGAGCTTTCTTGCGTGGATGTATTAGCCTTGATAGTGATGTTCTTGCTTTGAGGAATGTCCCGTTATTAGACCGTTATACAAACAGCTTCTTTCAAGAGGTTTTATATTTTAGAAGCTTACATCCAGCTGAAGAGTTTATAATTGCACGACAAAAGGAAGAGCGCGAATTATCAGTGGACGTCGCAGAGTCATTCCCACGCTACAGACAGGCCACCAAAACGAGTCTTGGCTCTGTTAAAGCATCATTTGAGCGCCGAAGGTTTGTGATCCAGTCACTCCTTTGGCTCACGGATTAAATATCTCGTAAACTGAAAGTTTAATTTATTTAAACAACTTCATCATAAAACTTAAAATATTTTGCAGTTATAGGGTTTTGCCTTTCACGACTGACTAGTTCCACACATGCAAGATTGATTTTTGAAGCCCGAATCACAGTATTTTCATCCTTTCATGTTATATAATTCAGTTGCATACAGGAATATATTTCTATGCGGTTAACTGAGAAATAACATGTACAAACAGTATTACGGGTTCCAAACTCGAATCTATTTTGAGTGGCGTTCGGAACTCCTTCACCTAAATTAGTAAACTTTTTTGAACACTTAGAAGTCGAAACATGTACTGGCCAGCACTTACCGTAGAACTCATATCGGATGATTTTTTCCTATCAAGTTAGGTTGAGGTTTGTATCTGGTAAGCCGTAGAACATTCACAATGTTGAAATGAGCAACAATTCCGTTGAGAAGGAGAAGCGCTCTGTCATATAGCGTGCCCTTTGACTTCAGCAAAACAGTTGAACAACTATTAAAAGCTTTATAAATAGATCTGTTTTGGTATTGGTTCTTTAACTGATAAGAACGAATGGTTGGTTTATTTCCTGGTATTACTGCATTCTGTATTCCTCCCATTGATAATTTATACAGTAAAAAATAAACAAAAATGTGATAAAGATCGGTCGTGTTACCATATCATTTAATCATCATAAAAAGCAGTAAATTTATTACGCTTTTTAACTTTTTCATCTTATGAATAAATAGATGTCAGTAAAAATTTAAGTAAATATACAAAGACCCCAATTTTTAGCAGCCCAAATGCTGGTCACTGTCGTCCGAGTACACGAGCTCCTTGCTTCTAGGGGGGTCCAGGCAAGCTCCCCGGAAAATTTTGAAACTTAGAGTCTCTGAAACGCCATTTCCTGCACTTTGAGACCCCTTTCTTGTATCTCTGCATCTCAGCCTATCATTTTGTCGCATTTACACTCTGAAACACGTTTATTAGAAATGCAGGTTTTGAACGCAAATGCGGGTTTTTCTACAGTCGCGGCGGGTCAGCGAGTTTCAATGTTAAATGTGGCTCAAACCCGCCTATGGTGGGTCACTTGGGGTCTATATGCTATAGATAGACAAGGAATAACAAAACATGCGCATGGGCCGGTGTAGTATGTCGTCAGGACACAAAACAAATGGGATTTCTATCTGTAACGAATTTCTTCTGGAAAATGTTTAAAGCACACTTTCTAGGCAAATGCGTTCAACGTTCGCTGTCAATGTTTAACTATAAGTATAATTTATATGTCACGTATTTTCTAACTCGCACAAAATGTTAGACGAAAGTGTTTAAACCCGACCGTTAACGGTACAACCCTAATTCGTGACTACTGGATCATGCACATGGCTGCACGCAAAAGCTTGGTAGAGAAATTAACTGCTTGAAAACGAGGTTGGGGAAGAGTGAAAGCTTCAGTATGGCTTCGAACGAACTCTCTTCGATGACTGCGAGCTAAAGCCTATTTTCTAAAGAAAGCGATACTAATCATAATGGTCGTTTGATTGAAAAACTAAATGCAAGTTGGAATTGATAAAGATAGAGTGCCTTAACCGCCAACAAGCAATTTCGAGAAACGGGAAGACATTCTGTGGGACGTTCCAAGTGTGGAAAATGCCGCAAAATTACTTCAAAATCCGACCGCTCTGACAATTACCAATTACTGGATGTTTTAAAATGTCGTCACGCTTTCCTTTGTAGTCACCAGTCCTTTGCATGTTCAGTAATGTAATGTGACGCATGTAGTGTAATAAAGCATTTTTTTAAAAATTCTCTTCATTACCTTCGCAATATTACAGATTTTATCAAGTGAATATTTCGATCGGAACAGCGAATTTACCTCTGGTCTCCAGGGTACAGTTAATAGAAATTACAATTGAAATGTAAATGGCATTGTGACTAAACAAAAATACTACATGTATGGTTACAGATCATTCTCCCTCAGTCATACAAAAGATTTGCAAGAAAGCCCCATTTAGTTTCGAATTTTCTATAAGTATTATTTTTGATTGCAATATAACATTCAGTTTTATACTTTGTTTTCATTAACTGTATAAAAGGTGTAAATTGTGGAAAGACATTCTTTTTTCGAGAGTTCCATATATAAAGTTTTCCAAGGACTAACAAATAATTAAGTTAATGGTGCCTGGGTTTCGAGTAACCCTACTATGATATCTTTAAGGCATAGAGTTATTCTTTGGCTTGTTCCAGAGGACCAATACTCTTCAAATTGTGTCCAAAACACTCTTGAATGTTTACATGAATAAAATAAATGGTCCAGAGATCATAAGGAATATATCCAATTTTGGCGAGGCGGGAGTTTGTGAACGTTATGTCGTTTAGTACCTTAAATTGAAAGCTCTTGAGAAATGATTCCGAGGCGTTTTTGTATGCTAGTAGGAACGCTTTTTGGATATTTTGGCCATCCAGATTAAAATCAAACTTAACGATTTTCAAAGCCTCTTGATGTTATGGTTTTCAATTGGATTAATATGCTGTAAAGCAGCCTTGCTTTTGCAATCTTTGATGTCATATTTCTTGTCATCAATATGGAAACAGAAAGACAGTTCGGAGTTCATATTGCATTTTATTTCTCTTGGTTTCTCTTTGTCTTTTGCATGGCCCAGTTCACTCCGGCGTTTGCGTAGTTTGCATAGTATGTGGTTTTCCTTCAATTTTTATACGTTCGTTATTCCATAAGATATTTCAGTTCTCCTCAGTTTTAATTCTGGAGCAAATTTATTGCGAAATTCTGACCACCACATGAGTAATTCTCTATAGAACTGAGAATCGATGTTATGATCATCAATTTTGTAGTTGCAGTTAAGAAACAGAGGTCCACCATAGTTTTTGAGCAGGTTTTGAAAATAATCTTTCCATGGAGTAGACTTCTCCCGATCCACACTAATCTGAGTGATTTAATTGATGTTTCAATATCAGTCAGATTTGGTCCTCCAAATTCGATAGAATTTATTGTAGCTTCTTCTAGCTACTTTGTCTGGACCGTTCCACAAAAATTTGTAGATCATATCTTTCAACTTTAATTATAAATTCCGGCGGAGTGCAGATGACCGATGCTACGTTCATAACTTGGGAAGTATAGTAAACTTTTTAGTATTGTTATTTTCCCATGTAAGGACAACCCTCGCCATTGCCACAGCTGTATTTGCTCTAGAATACTTTTTAATTTCTCAAAAAGAATATTTTGAATAGTTTCCTCTCTATTATAGGAAAAGTTAATACCAAGGGCTTTTACATTATTGCACCATTTTAAACATAATAGCGAGGAATTGCTTCGGTTTTTGTATAATTAACCTTGAGACCATGCAGAACATATATTTCAAACTTATTGAGTAATTTTAATATGGCTTCGGCGGATTCAATGCCACTTAAAGTGACTGTTAAATCATCTGCATACTGAACGATTTTGGAGCTAGTACGCTTATACCACGAATGTCATCATATCAGAACTACCTGAAGCTCATAAGACTAGTCTTATGAGCTTCTGGAACTACGTATAGCAATTGCAAGCAGTTTGATAGCAATAGTAAAGAGATATGGTGATAGGGGGTCTCCCTGCCTTACTCCTCTATTAATATCGTAGTATTGTGTACATATACCATTGTTTATGTTACTACTATTTATGTCCATGTAAAAAGTTTCAATCCATCTAATAAGACTTGGACCAAAGCCAAATATATCTAGGGATTTAAACAAAAAGTTCCACTCAAGACTATCAAAGGCTTTTTGAAAAATCAATAAATAGCAGCAATCCTGCAGTATTACTATTTTTAGTATGGTCCATGATATCTAAAATCGATCTAACCGCCTCCCCAATGTATCGCCTATCGGTTTTTCACGTTTGATTGCAGTGTATAATTTCAGGGAGTAGTTTAGTGATTCGTGTTGTTATTACTTTAGACGCAACTTTGGAGTCAACGTTGATTAATGAAATGGGACTCCAATTCTCTAAGAAGCTTCTGTCTTTAATTGCCTTTCTTTTCAATAAGAGTAATAATTGCTTGCCTTTGGGTGTTAGACATTTCTTTTTCATCGTATGCTTCATTAAAAGATTCAACCAACATTTTGCCTACAATTGGCCAAAAAGTTTTATAAAATTCTATGGGGATTCCATCATTACCCGGGGTCTTTTCCATAGCAAAGGACTGTAGTACACATTCACATTCCTGCATTTTTATCTCGCCTTCACATAAACTATACGCATTTCCTCTGAAAGTTTTGGTATGTGCGATTCGTCAAAGAATTGTTCTGTCTCGGCTGCGTTCAAATTTGTCTCTCTGCTTTTATTTAAATTTCTACAGTAACTTTTTTGCGCTTCCATAATCTTAAAAGGGTCGGTGGTAATAACCCCACTAACATGCAATTTTCTGATGTGCTTTCTTATGTGATTTCGTTTTTATAAATTCAGGAAGTACTTGCTATTTTTCCCCCCATGTTCATGCCATCTGGCTTTTGCGCGAATGATAAGCCGGTTGAATCTTTTAATGAAGCATACGATGAAAAAGAAATGTCTAACACCCCAAAACAAGTAATTATTACTCTTATTGAGAAAAAGGCAAAGACAGAAGCTTTTTAGATAATTGGAGGCCGATTTCATTAATCAACGTTGACTCCAAAATTGCGTCTAAAGTAATTACAACACGAATCACTAAAGTACTCCCTGAAATTATACACTGCAATCAAACTGGCTATGTGAAAAACCGATACATTGGGGCGGCGGTTAGATCGATTCTAGACAAAATGGACCATACTAAAAACAGTATCACTGCAGGATTGCTGCTATTTGTTGACTTTCAAAAAGCCTTTGATAGTCTTGAGTGGAACTTTTTGCTTAAATCCCTAGATTTATTTGGCTTTGGCCCAAGTCTTATTAGATGGATTGAAACTTTTTACATGAATATAGGTAGCAGTAACTGGTTTGTGGTCAACTTGACCCCCTCCCCATGATTTTCCAAACGGTTAAGAATTGGCGCATGACCCACTAATTAACTTCCATACAAATAATGGTTATTTAATTGGCTGCTGTTGCCATGGCAACAAACGCAAATATTCAACATGGCCACCATCTTGGATTTTTGGCGGCCATCTTGGATTTTTGACTTTCGTGATTTTGAATAATTTTGAGATATATTATTGGAAATAGTAAGAAAACATTATTTTATAGAATAAAACCATGAAATAACTAAAGAACAAAAATGTAACAACTTTCGTGACTTATCATGATGACGTCATCAGTGCTGACGTCATCTTATTAGTGTCAAAAGATGTGTTCACAATAGAGGAACAGTTGTGCAAAAGCTTTTGGCAAATTGTCAAACGGCAGAAATGTGAGGTCGAAAAAATCGAGAGGGGGTCAGATTGACCCCCCTAAAGCTTTCTAGGGTTAAGTATGTTAGCCCTGATGAAGGTAAAAATGTTATTAATCTATTAAACACACAGGTCTGCTTAGCTCTAATCTCAACTGTTTTCCCACCCTTATCTCAATTTCAAAGTTGTTTCTTTTGCAGCACGAAAAAGACACCTGCATACAACAGAAACCGTTTTGGAGGACGTCCCTACTTATTGTTCATCAACCAACAAGAAATTACATGTAACATGCAACTACAGTGACGTCATTACATGTTGATGCCGTCATTCTTAAGTTACCATGATTTTTTTATCATTATTTTCCTGTAGTATTTAATCTTAAAACTGTTAATTTAATAGCTTCACCTAATTAACTACTTTCTCTACGTTTGGTACCTGGTTTGGACAGTTTGTAATTGATAAGTGACAAATACCTTTCCATGAACTAATCTAATCTCAGCTTTCTGATAATCTTGAAGACCATTTGCAACCAAATTGTTTTCTAGGTTGCGAACAAATTACAATTATTGGGACGCAGCAAACTATGTTTTGTCATATTGACTTCTAATTAAATGTTTTAAACAGTTTCCCGTGTTGTTTTGTTTTCTTTTCAAAATTTTTCTTACTCCAAATTGTTTTCTAATTTGCGAGTTGATTACATTTATTGGGACCCAGTAATCATATTTTGTCATGTTGACTTCTAATTAAATGTTTTAAGCAGTTTTCCGTGTTGTTTGTTTTTTACTCCAATAAATAGAATTGCCAATTTTTTCATATCGCTTGTGTCAACAGTCAACAGTCGCAAAACACCTTTGTTACAAATGGGCCTTTAAATGATGAAAAAGAAGTTTCATAACATCATCACAATAATGGCATCAGCGTATAATCTCAGAATGAAACAATCTGATCTTCCATTTACAAGCAAATTAATCCCAATACCTTGAGCAGCGATACCCTCAACTTCTCAGACTTGTATCACACTCTTGGAAGGGCTTGTTAGAACTTGTAACAAGGCAGCTGTTTTTTGGGAGCTTGTAAACACATCACGAGCGGCTTTTGGGACTTGTCACGCATTGTAGGTCACAATTTCGCCACACAACAGTTACTGTTCAGAAACTGTCACGCAATAGCTGACAACGTTTCTTGCCAAATGTGCGACGTCGACACGCCAATAGCATGGTATGTGATTAACAACAATCAAATGTTTTGAGTAGAATGTGAATGACATTGGTTTCCGTTCCAGCGTTTATAAGTGTGATATTCTCTTTTCTTAGTACTGGAGATTATGAAATTAAATTATGTTAAACTAGCTTTTGCTTCATTTTAAACTACAAATCTCAGCAAAACTTCGCACGGTTCGAACTAAGCATAAACAATTCAAAATAGAAACACAACAGCTCACTTGCACAATTGAGAACTACGTAGAC